>JAWQFJ010033953.1:100000-124102 GCA_034096865.1 Theodoxus fluviatilis
AAGGCTGCAGCCCAGACCTCCTCCCAGCACTGGTCAACACACGGCATGAATAAATGAATGAATGAGTGGACGATCAAGCGAATGAATAATGAACAAATGTACGAACGAACGAACGAACAGATGAACGAACAAATGAATGAACGAACGGACGGACGAACGAATGAATGAGTGAATGAATCTTCATGGACTTAAAGCTCCTGACCGTTTGTTGAAACGAATTCATGTTAAAACGGAGACAAATGAAATGGGGTGAAAAAGAAAAAAGAAAATCGGGGCAGGAATTTTCGACTTTAAAAGTCCAGTACGTTAGACGTCACAGGTAAATTGACGCCTTTACAGCGGGGTCAATAAAAGCAAGCAAGAAACAAGCGCGCGCGCGTTTGTGTGTGTGTGTGTGTGTGTGTGTGTGAGAGAGAGAGAGAGAGAGAGAGAGAGAGAGAGAGAGAGAGAGAGAGAGAGAGAGAGAGAGACAAAAAGAGAGAGAGAGAGAGAGAGAGAGAGAGAGAGAGAGAGAGAGAGAGAGAGAGAGAGAGAGAGAGAGAGAGAGAGAGAGAGAAGAGTGTATGTGTGGGGGTGGGATGGGGTGGACGGAGGTGGGGGTGAGCAGGGGTGGGTGGGGGTGGGGGTGGGGGTGGGTGTGAGGGATTGAAATGTAGAAATCGGTGGAGAATGATGCTCAATAGAATTTTGCTGGTAGGCCTACAAAGTAGCCGTGCTTTGTCGAAGGCTGATTGGGAAGGAAAAGGGTTACTTTGAGGGAAGGGAGAAGTCGGGATGGATGGATAATGTTTTACGTACGGCCTATTAGGCTTTGTAGGTTATGTAAGGCCATTAAGCACGAAATTCACTAGAAGCATTCCAAGCAAGCGCGATTCTAGCCACGATGACTATTTATTCGCCTCTTACGAATTGCGTAGGGAGTCGCGGTGGGTCGATTCTCAACCCCCCAACCCACAGGGGGCTGAGAAGTCGGGACTCAAGCAGGGCATGGAAGAAGGGATTGGGGGAGGCGGGAAAAAAGGGGGCGGTATGAGCACTGGAGACGTGGCGAAATAGAAAATGACATAATACACAATGATACATACATCCATCAAAGAATCTTTTCTCTTGGGCAGGAGCACCTGCAAAAAAAAAATCAATTGTTAAAACTTTTTTTTTTCTCCCGAGAGAAACCACCTTATTTTCCTGTGCAGGTTACGTTTTGGATCGTGTTGTATGTAAAATTCGACATGGAATAACTCTCCAATGATTAGCACTAAAAACGTATCAACATATTTAAGTTATTTCTTCAAACCAAAGAACAAACTTGGCCACCTTTTCGTTATGCAGTGAGGATATACATTATTTTCTCTGGCAAAACATGTTCGATTTGATCATTGATACACGATACACTGCATGATGGCATGCTCGCTTTACTTCTTAGAAAATGCCCCGCAGGGTTTTAATATCTTTACTTTCTTCTGTCCGTCCGTCCGTTATGTCGTTCTTGCATTTTTGTTTGTTTTTCACGGTGAAGGGAACATTGTCTTTTAACCATTTGTTTCTGAGTTGAAGCTATATTTGGCACACACTAGAGATATAAATAGTTATGTAGTCGTGCAGAAGAATTTTCGAGTTAAAAGGAGTCAGAAGGTCGTGTGATTGAATACCTTTATAATATAGGCCTATTTCTGCAGCTTTACACAAAAGTAAAACAATCCAATATAACTTATGTGGTTTAAACATACTGTAATATTAATTATGGGAGTTTTTAGTGAGTAGCGACTAATTTCATTGTTGAACAATCTTATTTTGCCAATAAAACTACGTTAACCTGCTTTACTCGTGCACGGTCTCATTATTAAAATTAAGCCTATCTTATTACATGGCGTACCAGAATGAGTTGGTGCGGCAGGTACTGTGCACCGTGAATGACCTAAGATTGTTTAGAGATAAGTGTATAATACAAATGGAAGATACTTCTTTTATAATCTGGGCGGAGAGTTTCAAATGAAAGGTAAAATTAACACTTCGTCGAATAACACCGACTGGCTAAATAGCTGTCTGGAATGGTGTACTACTCGTTCATGGCAATCAATGTAGGCTACACTACCATGCATTAATTGTACTTTTCAAAGGCAAAGCGACTGACGAATCTCTCGAAATCGTTGTACCAGTGTTGAACACAATCATCGAGAAAACTGGAAGCACAACTTCCCTACCTTGCGCCAGAGCGAGGGCTGAGACGAGGACGACAAAGACGCACAACTTCATGGCGAATGCTGAAGTGAAGACAGACCTACAAGAAACCTGGAATAAAGAACTTGTGATTTAGATAAGTCTCGGATACCGCTCCCACTACATCTGGGCCGCGATGCACAGACGCGAGGTCTTGCAGGAATAGTCCGGTGTCAACACGTGTCAACACTTGACTGCCTTTTCATCTACTTTCATCATGTTGACACATCTAAGACCTTACATATGGTCTTTGGACACATGTTGACAACGGCCTATTTCTCGCGAGACCTCCCAAGATACTAGCAGAGGCCCCTGGCAGACGACAGCGTGGCAAGGTGCGGTTTAACGCTGGTTTAATTTTGCGCAGTAGGCAATGCAGATAAGACGGGATTTGCGACTGAAGTTTTGGATCAAAATGTCGAGGTGGCCAGGCTTTCTTTATTCACTTATTCACATATTCTTCTACTTATGTATTTGTCTATATATTAATTTATCTTCCGAGGCGGAAGGTGTCTGTAAGTGTAACATGAACCAAGAAATGTCCCTTATAAACGTCCAGAAATTTATCAGGGGAAACTTTCTCCCGTATAAGCACATGACTCGTCCCACCCTGGTACACACCCGAGATGATTTCTGGAGTCACAGAATGGACTCAATGAAACTTTCCAACTTCGATTTTGGTAAAGTTATGGCAGTTCCCTTTTTTGTGAGCAAAGAAACTTTGCAATGAAAACCGAGTGAATCTGAAAGGGTTCTCAAACGTTGTTTCTGTGCTGTCGCAATAACCGGCTCTCAAATGAGGCGACAAAAACCAACGAACCGACTTTCGTGGGTAGGCCCAACTGTGTCATGGTTTCTAACTTTTCTCCCATCTCTCCCGCCCCTGGGATTGAACCACGGCACAGCGCCTCGCTGCAAAGCCCAACGCCTTAGCATGCTGGACCATCTACACCTCCCAAAAAAGAGGCTATCAATAGCCCAGCAGAGGCTTCGGGTTGGCTTTGAACTCATGAGGGCACAAGGGGAGAGAACTGGGATGTGGGCTGCCAGGATCTTTTTATTATGACGTAAACTAAACACCATGGATTTCTGGGAAGATCCCACAGACATCACAACTTTCATTCTTGTTGGCACGTAAAGACGTTTAACCAACAGGTGCATCAATCGATGTTCACCTATGCATTCATGCACAATCATGCACACATTCATACCAGACAAAGTGACAAGACAGGGTCGCAGCAATTTTCCTCGATCAACATGATTTCTAACTTTTCTCCCATCTCTCCCGCCCCTGGGATTGAACCACGGCACAACGCCTCGCTGCAAAGCCCAACGCCTTAGCGTGCTGGACCATCTACACCTCCCAAAAAAGAGGCTATCAATAGTCATTCACAGAGTATTATCAAAGATCTTATAGTTATAGTTATAGTGTAACCTATAATCTTTGGTATTATGGAAGTTGAAGTACCATGCAGTTAGGTACTTGACTTAATTTTCAAACCCAATGTCATTAAATCAACTTAGGCTCGATTTAAAGATTTAAACACAGTAGTACAAAAATTATTTTTCTATCTTAGCTAGTTCAAAAGTTATGGGCGGTAAAGTGGTGATAAGGGGGGTTTAAATAATGAAGCTCCGTCACAAATCTGTGACCGAATTTGGGGGATTGATGAAGTAAATTGTCTATAACTTTGTTAAAATACATGCAATGGACTTGAATTTTCCAGGGAAAGTAGTTCACTATATATACTGCTTCGGACTGTCTAAAAAGGTAATGCTTTAGCTGTTTAAAATACTGTTAATATATATTTCATGCAAATTAGGCCTACACCGTATGAAGTCGAAATATATTTTTAGAAATCTGAAAAATTATTTATGATGTGTCATTGCTGCGGATTTTGTTCTTGATGGTAAAACTCCACAAAAGTCATAAAATGAATGGATTAATTGTGAAATTATTCGGACTTGATGAAGACTCGAACTCAAGTCTCTGAGACGAAGTGGGACTGACATGGCAACGAAGACCCTGTCGATTCAGAGTTGAACACTTTGTAAACACGTTTAATCTCCATGAAAATATTACCAGTCCAAGTGAAATATGAATCAAAGTATGTTGACATATTAATTTTTGAAGTAACCTTAATCAAACCTACTTTGATTGAGAAGATTTGCTTGTAAAATAAGAGCAGTTACAGTGGAGTCATCTCGACCGGAAGTTAGCAGAATATTACTTTCACCACTACCCATCGCGAAACGGACAAGACAGCAAAATCGCCGGAGCCCATAACTTTGTCTCGGGTCCGAGGAAAATAACAAAATTTTCAGGAAATGTTCATGAGACTCTGAACAATGCGTTGCCACCGTCTAGAAACGCGTTGCCCCATATAGGAACAAAATTATTTAGCAGTAAATTTAGGTAAGACTTTACGCTCTGGAACTCCTTCAACATTCATCTAAGGTTTAAGAAAACGAAATATTCAAGTAGAGAATTCAAAGAGCTTGACAGTGATATCAAATGTGAGTGGGTTATATATGATAAACACAGAAAGATATTTATCGATTTAAGGTGCGAAAAAACATTGTCGTAAAATCGAACCGATTTTCGCCCCCCTAGTCGGTCGCGTTAGTGCACATACCTAATGCAGTAATGTGGAAAGACAGTCTTCTGTTTTGTACGTAGATTTGCTGGTGCATTTTGTGCGTCTTGAGTTAAAGACGTTTCCATTTGCTCCTTCGAGTTGGTTACCACTATTGCAAACTAGAGAACTTTAAGATCCCAAGGATAGGGATGGGAGAAGAGTGTATGTCAAGAGAGAGAGAGAGAGAGAGAGAGAGAGAGAGAGACAGAGCGAGAGAGAGACAGAGCGAGAGAGAGAGAGAGAGAGAGAGAGAGAGAGAGAGAGAGAGGGAGAGAGAGAAAGACAAACAGACAGACACACAGATAGATAGATAGATAGATAGATAGATAGATAGATAGATAGATAGATAGATAGATAGATAGATAGATAGATAGATAGATAGATAGATAGATAGATAGATAGATAGATAGATAGATAGATAGATAGATAGATAGATAGATAGATAGATAGATAGATAGATAGATAGATAGAGAAAGACAGACAGACAGACAGACAGACAGACAGACAGACAGACAGACAGACAGACAGACAGACAGACAGACAGACAGACAGAGCAATTTGAAGGCAAATGTATTTATTTGTGTAAATATAAACAAAACAACCAACAAAGGAAGAAATGACTCTTGAGTACACATGTACAGTTTTAAGGCACAAGAAGTCCAGTGTATCTGCCTATATTAATTCATCATTAACTCAGGCAAAACACACCTGATGGTGAAGGGAAATTTCAATGTCTGGCACAACGGGTGATCAACTTAAGGGAATCAGTTGGTTTGATCAATACAAACATAACTGAAGTATACAAAGCCTTGAGTGAATTGGGTATTTAATGTGCATGCACTTAGGCATGCACATACACACACACACACACACACACACATACACACACATATACACACACACGTGAAGAGAAATAAATGGCACCCATCAAATTTACTGAATAAATTAAAAAGAAATAAATCATAAATCAGATATGGTATCTGTTTCACAAACTCAAAATATTGAGACAATTTTCAAGCATCAGAGAAACTTGAGTAAAACCCAGGCAGACAAATAGTGTGTTAGGTACATGTATAAATTTACAAGCATGCAAGCAAGGCAATTCATCACAGCAAAATATTCATTTCTAACAAAAGGGACGAAACCTAGAACCCAACATCAACTAGTCATCCTTTGCAGTTCAGACATTATTATCGACAGAACTCAAAATAACAATATATATCAATGTGCACTATGCAACATATTCAAGCACATGGCTTCTCCAATGTTGTAGGTAAAACTGCATAGCACCCAAATCAGTTTATTTGCTTTGGAAACATTTCCTCCACAAGACAATTATGTATGTCCAGTCAATGCAAACAACAGTTTTTAAAAAAGTGATGGTGTGCAATGATTATAGGTTGCCTGCGCAAGAACAAAATATTTACTGACACCCGAGATAGTATAACATTAACAGTCTTTCCTGTAACGTCATACAGATGATGATAAAGAAACAAAACGAGATGCAAACCTTTCTCAATCAACCTATGTGCATAGCATAGCAAATGTTTGAAGAGGGAAATGTTTCTAGTCCTATCCAAAGAGGCTGTTTTTGACTGAACATAGCAATTTTAACACTTCTCAATCTTGTCCACACAAAGGCCACTGACTTAGCTAGAAATACACCCTCGGTGATCAGTCATGTTCCAGTAACATTTCACAGGATTCAATCAAATCTCCATCCTATGCATGATTGTCCATCCTATGCATGATTGTCCATCCTATGCATGATTGTCCATCCTATGCATGATTGTCTATCCTATGCATGATTGCCCGTCCAATTAATGAATTCTGTCCATCCTATGCATGACTGCCCATCATAGTATTAATGTATTCTGTCCATCCTATACATGTGTGGCATTCTCATTTCTAATTTTCATGTGGCACAAAAACCTTCATGACTTAATCTCAAATTCAAATGCAGTATTGTTTTCATCTAAACTATATATATCTCTCTAAACCATTAGGGTGCATATATCTTTGCTATAACCAGTCCTGCATGCCACAAGAAATGCCAGATGACCTTGGAAAAAGATCAAGGACTTGACGTAAGATACTTAGATAGACAGCTGAGAGCTCACAGTAAGTGAAGACACCATACTTGCAGGGCCTTACCACAGCAATGGTGGCAGCTGCCTAAAGTTCCTACTTTTTCTGGTAACACCCCTTTTCAAACAGTCAATCCAAGCAAGACAGATCCCTGGCCCCATATGTTCCAGGTATTTTTCTTCACAATCTTCACTTTTGCATAAAGATAGCACCTGCATGGGTAGATCATCAATGTTACATCAAATGAAGATTTTTCTATGCCCTATTAGTACCATTCCATTTTTACGCCAGTGGTTCCATATAGATGTGTTGTATAGCATAAAGACTGTCAAGTGTTGCATAGCCTCAACGGCTTCTGCATCCAAATGCAGTGATATCCAAAATGAACAAAACTAAAAAGAGATAAAAATCACTGGAAGGTGAAAACAAATATAGAAATATGAGTTACCAATGGGTGCTACAGAAATAAACAGGATTAGATTTGAAGCAGACCAAACTTGGATGCGTGGGACAATCCCCTTACGGTATGCATAGTATGGAGACAAAAAGGAATGCAAAGGCTGAACATTTTTTGCAAATATATTGATGTGATTAGGAAACACTACAGCAAACATCAGTCAAAAGTAGTCTTTTGGAAAACAATCCAATTTCTAAAACTGTTCTCAAGGTGAGCATCATAGACAATATACTTCATGAGCCAAAGAAACCAGTTTGACTCATTTCCTCATTCAATATATCCAGTGTGAATTAATTATATGAAATGTTTATTATTTTTAAAGATGTGTGTGTGTAAATAAATTGGCAAAGAACCAAGACATTGACAACAGAGCCACTCTTTTAGAGATAAGCTGGTCATGTTCATGTGGCTTATTCAAATAGAAAGGAGAGAAGTGTTTTGCTATATGTTTCTAGTGCATGTCGCCATGTGGCATATCAAAGGTTTGAAAGAAACTAATCAGATTAATCTGATAGGAGATAAACTGAAATTATGTAAGTGTAACCTCCAGTATAAGCTTTCCAACAGCAACTTTTTTCTGTGATAGGGTTGACGAGTTGTGAAGAAAAGATCCATCTACATATATTTCGTTAAGTTGAGATGTTTCATTGTCAGTACATCCCCTGAAGACGGAGTGTGGCTGCCTATATGGCGGGGTGTTAAAAAACAATCACACACGCAATCATCTCACCCACTTAGGTGATCCTGGGAGTGTTTAGCCCAGGTACGCAACAACAACAACATTGTCAGTATGTCCTCATTAGGGAGAGAGTGAAATGTTGGACAAATCTCTGTATTAATGATCCTCATAAGCAAGCCTCAATCATATATATATCTTTCATGGCATTGATCTCTGGAGTTTCATGATACGTTGTGAAAACCTCTCCTGGAGACCAGTGAAGCAAGCTTTCAGAGCACAGGCAGCGGCAACAGCCACTTGGTTCCAATAATGTTCACACTTCTCTCACTAACCTGTCAACCCCGTGGCTTGCATGGCATTGAAAATTTCCTCTGCTGTTGTTGGTTCCACCTTCAGAGCTTGCAGTCCTGCCTCCAAGACCAAGGCGGGTTCCTCCTCCTGCTCAGGCATTGGTTCCATCTCCTCTCCTGACAGGTAGTTATCAACAGGCTCTTCCCCCTCCTCATTCACAGAGCAGTGGCTAAGGTTGTGGCGCTTGAGGTTGTATCGCCACCGGAAGGACTTGTTGCAGTGGCGGCACTTGTAGCGTGACTTCTGCCCATGGACAGTCTGCATATGCGTCAGCATGTTGCTGCGCTGGGTGAACTGCTGGTGGCATTGATCACAGACAAACTTTTTGACACCACCATGGGTTGCCTCAATGTGGATCTTGAGGTGGGGCAGGCGGCCAAACTTTTTCCCACACTGTTTGCACGTGTGCTTCTTCTCCTTCCAATGCACAGTGCGCAAGTGCAGGACCAATGTGCTCTTCACGCCAAACTTGCGGTCACATTCGGTACAAGCAAACTTCCTCTCCCCATTGTGGACAGTGGCTACATGGACCTTCAACACATCTGGGCGACTGAATTTCTTCTTGCAGTCAGGGCACACAAAGTTCTTCTCCTCAGAATGCACAGTGTTCATGTGAGTGGAGAGGTGACCCTTCTGGCTGAACTTCTTGGAGCAGAGGGAGCAAGGAAACCTCTTCTGGTTGTAGTGGACGGTCATGCAGTGTGTCTGCAGATGATGCTTCCGGTTGAACCGCGTGTTGCACAAAGGGCATTCAAACTTCTTCTCGGTGCAGTGAATGCTGGCCATGTGGGTCCTAAGGTGGTATATCTTGACAAACTTCTTTCCACATATGTTGCAAGGGTGCTTCTTCTCATCCTCATGACCAGTCTGCAGGTGTTTCTGCAGGCTCTGCTCCTTCAAGAACTTGCGCCCACAAGATGGGCAGGAGAGGTTTTTCTCAAAGGAAAGGCCCCGGCAGTGGTGGGGTTTGGACTCAGCCTCAAATAGCAGCTGCATAACCTGGGGTTCAGGGGCGATGACTGCATTCTTCTCTGCCTCTTGTAGCTCCTCTGGGTGGATCTCTATTGGCTCAAAGCCCTCCTCATCCTCTCCTCCAGTCGTACCTTCCCCCGAGTGCCCATCCTGCTTCCCACACTGTAGGAAATGCTTATTCAGTTCTTTCTTGCGGTCAAACTTCATGTCGCACTCCAAGCATGCATAACGCTTGTCCTCACCATGGGTTGTGAGAAGATGTTTGCGGAGCATGTCTGCACGGTAAAATTTCCTGTTGCAATGGCGGCATACCAGACTGCTGTCAATGCTGTGTGTTTGCTGTAGATGTTCACGCAGCAGGCTCTTCTGGGCAAACTTCTCAGGACACTCACTGCATTTGTGTGGGAGCTGCCCCTCGTGCACACACATGATATGCCATCTCAGCGTGCTCTTTTCTGTGTACTTCTTGCCGCAAGTATTGCACTGGAAGCGCTTCTCACCATGCACACACAGGATATGAGATCGCAGATGGTCAACACGGGCAAACCTTGACCCACAGAGGTCACAGACATGTTTCTTCTTCTCTACATGGATGGTCTGGATGTGCTGCTTGAGGCTGTTTTTCTGGGTGAAGCGTCGGCCACACTCCTCACACTCGAACCTCTTGTCCTTGCCGTGAACTCCCACCACATGCAGCTTAAGGTGACCAGACTGGCTGAACCGCTTGTTGCAGTGGGGGCAGGTGTACCTCTTTTTCTGCTCATGAACCGTCACCTCATGCCTCTTCAGGTTGCTGGAGTTGGTGAACACCTTGCTGCACTGGGAGCAATGATAATTCCTGTTGTTCTGGCCTCGGGTCTTCCTGGTGGTTGGCAGGTAGGACTCGTCCTCCTCCTCCACTTTGATCTGGGTGCCCTGGCTCACCAGTGTGACAGGGGAAGTGTCAGTGGCAGTAATTTCCGCCATCTCAGCCAGTAGCTGCCCAATGCCCTGGTGTTGATCTCGTACCTGTGAGGCTGCTGCTGCTGAGTAGTTGTGGAAGTCCACATTTACATCTAGGTCAGCTCCCATCACTTTCTCGGTCTCCACTGCCGGGGCTGAGGGTGCAGGGATGGACAGGGTCAGCACCTGAGTGTTCTCTGCCTGGACCTCAGTTGTAGCTCCCTGGGCGGCAGGCTGGGGGTGGGGAGTGTAGATGATGAGCGTCTGAGGTTCCCCATTGGGGTCGTCAGCTGAAGCAGGCAAGGTGATGATCCACTGCTCACCATCGCTGGTCTCCCTGCGGATGGCGGAGGTCTGCAGGGTGTGAGTGGTGGTGTGCACAGATGCAGGCATGGTGGTGTAGTACTGCATGGAGACTGAAGCAGTCTGCTGGGGAATCTCCTGCATTGTCATGGATACAGGAACCATGGTGGTGGTGGTGGTGGTGGTGGTGGTGGTGGCGGTGAAGTCCTGTAGCTCCTGCTGAGGCTGATACATGGTGACCAGTTCTGATGCCAAGAGCACCCAGGGTGGACGAGGGGAAGAGAGAGCCCTTGTTCCAGGCCTTGGCCACTATGGTCAGGCAGGACCGGTTCCTGGTGGCCTGATGCTGAAAAATGAAATAGTTTTCTTTCACTCTACAATACTAAACTGACAAAGAAACAAAATTCATATTCTCATCAGCAAACCATGGTTTAGGTCACAGTTCACTTTATGCCTGAGGTCTTGAAATGTTTTCTATCATCATCATGGTTTTTATTTTACATTAGCAAACAACATTTTGTTTCACTACACAATGAACTTTAAAAGTACAGCCTGATCTGCAAGCCATAATTTAAAGCCTATAACACAGCAACAACAAATAAACTAAAATGTTTATCAAATACATGTATACATATTTTTTCTCCTCATTCAGCAAATAGTGTTCATAAGAATTTCTCATTAGAAGTCTCTAACACATGTTACTACATCCTATTCTCACCCTCTTACACTTGTTTCACCCTTACTCAGTTAAGCTAACACTGCCAATCACTAAAAGGAGGCAATGATGGGCAGTGAACTACTAAGTACTAGACTGAGTAATAGTACACAATTAATCTAAAGTACAATAAAAAGCAAGACCGTTAAATATCCCCTCCCTCCAAAAGTGACTTAGTTTTGAAACACAAAAACTCATATACGTCACACAGCAAATGATCTGGGTATAGCATACATTCGCCTTGTGACTTTGCAACATATCCTTCTTCATTTTTTCCAACAACCCAAACAGTATTATCAATACCAGTACCTTTGTTTAGGAAAAAAAAAGTTATGGTTATGGTAATATGACCAGAAAAAATAGGGTTGGTAGGTTGACCTGAACTGTATTGTTGTTGTTTTTCATAAATTTTTTAAGAAGAAGCCAGATTGAACATAATTCACAACTTCTTAAATAAACTGGAAAAAAGATAAAGAAATGACAGTAAACATAAACTGCATGTTGTTCCATCTTCCCTTCCTTTAGAGCTCACTATTTAACTTGAAAATATTATTTTTTTAAGGCATTTTCAGTGAAAGAAAGTTTGGTGTATGTTCTGTTCAATCTGGCTTCTTCTAAAAAGAAAAGAATTTTAAGTTCAAGCCAAGGACTTGGTTCAAGCTAATCCACCAACCCTTTTTGTGTGTGGCCATATTTTACCTTGACCACAACTTGGAAGTGGGGGTGGGGGTGGGGGTGGGGGCGGAGGTGGGGGCTTAGCTTGCTGATGCTATTAAATATTTTTTTATTTGTCTCAGATATATATTCGTTTCACCTTCAGAGAAGCAAACATTCAATTCTTGCATTGTCTAACCAAATCAAGCTCAGTTACCAACAAGCTGCAATTATGCATCACAAAGTTCAACAGAGGTCATAAGAAGCCACATATTACTTCCTTCTTGGCATTGTATTTTGCCATACTGGCAATGAAACAAACTTCAAAGAAGACCCCAGAATCCAAATTCTGTTCCATTGTGTGACACTACTGACAGATCACAGAAATGTGCTACTGCTAGCACTCACTCTCAAGACATGAACGTTACTTTGTGTAAAGATAAATAACAAAATACTTTGCAACTTTTATTCTATTTTATTTTAGATCTTTGCTTACAACTCATAATCTGTCAATCAAGCTTAATCATTTTGCCTGTCTTTCCCTGGTTGATTCAGGGGAACGTTTTCATTCCAGTAGATGTAGGGGAGAGTGGGGCATTTAGCCTCAAGGGGCATTAGTGACCACAATAAGGAGATTTTTTTCAGTTTTAGTTTTTTTTATTTTATTTTGTCTCCAAAATTAGTTTCAATTATAAGTCAGAGTTAGTTTCTCTCTTTCTACATTTGTTTGGACATCATTTCAAATTCTGCATAAGGATTGAGTTGCTGAATGATCCTCTGATTGTCAGGATCTACTGACAGCTAGGCTCTGTTACACTAATAAAATAGCCAAGGTTGATCTTGAGCTATCAGAGACTCCCAATGGAGCAGTGAGAGCTGCATCATGTCATTTCAGACCTTGCTTCTGTGCACTGGGATAAAAATTTACATTAAAACTAAACTTTTGATTTTTTTTTCTCCTCCTGTGCAATTCAATACATCTAAAAGTTATTTTCTAGGTTTTAGATAAGACAAAACTTACTAAAATAATGGGCTTAATGCCCCAACCTCCTGTGGCTTAATGCACCCAGAGCATGAAGTTCACTTTGAGAAATAAAAATTGTTTTAAAATGTTTAGTTTCATGGGTACCAAAAACTGCTTGTGCGTTTCATTGGTCCGATTGGATATTTTACTTATTACATATATATGTACTATATTAGTGTCCTCAATTTGTTTACTCTGTATAGGTTGATGTATAATTTTCTCGAACAAAACTTTTTTCTACATTAAAGAAGGGAGTGCCTAATGCCTCGCTCTCCCCTATCATGGCCTATGTGTTGGGAAGACAGACTCTTTTGCCTGGCAAAATCAAACTCATTCCATTCAGACGCCACGACAGCAAGAAAGTGTCTGAGCGGACATTTGCATTTGAATGCTTATATTTCAGATGTTTACAAGTCTATTATTCGTTCAGATCTATACACTAATGTTAAACTTTCGACGCAATGTGAATGTCTGATCTGCCGCCAGTGTGTCACAATGACTATTAATGAAAAAACTATACCTTTTCTGAAAAAAAAGGCGTTGTATACTTGTAACCGATGTATAATTTCCATAAACTATAATTATCATTACAGAGTTGTTTGAATAAACAAGAAATTTCGTCGAGCGGTTCCTAATGGATCAACATCATCAGAAACATATATTTCGTACACATTCAATAAGCTGGAAAAGAGCTAGCCAATCTTGTGAACAGCGATAAAATGGCTAGTAATTGTAATTTGTAGTATTCGTTCCTTCTTTGAATTAATCAGCGGAGTGTTTAACGATCGGGAGTGTTGCCAGGCCACACATATCCGAACCTATTTGTTGCATCGAAGGAAATGTAAACAGCAACGGCAGCATAAGATGATCAAGGCAACTGTGAGTGAGAGTGCTGAGAAGCATCCCTATTAAATCTCACCTCCACTTACAGCAGACGCAAGCACCAGCAGCACATGGGGAGCAAGGAGTTCGTAGTCGAAGTCGTCAGTCTCCAGACACTGGCAAGATGGCGATGAGTTCCTAAACCGCAACGCCGTTCTCGAAAGGGACTCTGGGAAAAGGATGTAGCAGTGGTTACCTCCCCTTTCGAGAGTCTCGTGGTTGCGATTGGATTGATTTTAATGGTGTTTTACGGTCTATCAGCCTTTGTAGGCTATGTAAGGCCAGTAAGCACGAACGTCACTAGAACAGTTTAGAGTAAGCGCAAAATCAAGTCAAGGTGTCCCTAGTTATTCGCCTCTTATTACGAATCACGTAGGGAGACGCGGTGGGTCAATTCTTACCCCGAACCCACAGGGGGTTCGTGGTTGCGCATCTCGTGGTTGCCTCCCCTTCGCTTGAATCAAATCGTGGGTGTCGTGAGTGTTGGGGATGCAGCGACTAGATGGATGCAATTCATTCTAAATCACTTAAGGAAGTTCGGTACAAAAAAGGCTGGTGCATGAGAGCCTGTCTAAGGGAATGGTAGCCTATCCCATCATTCCAAGGAGAGCTCTTCAGAAGAGTTTGCTTTACCAAGGAACTGGACGAAAATTGAATGCCTACGCTCCCTTGCAGGAATATTTCCATCAACTGTAATTTGTCACCGGAGAGTCACGTGTGTTTCAGCAGCATTCTTGGTGTCATCTAACAGGGGCTGATGATGCTGCTCAAGTGAGACGGCTCCCCTACAGGTCACGGATGATCTGTGTGCTGTCGAGAATGGACAGGTGGCGAAGTGGTGCTACTGGACCTCTCGGCAGCCTTTGACACTGTAGACCATGGTATACTCGTCCAAAGACTAGTTAACTTTGGTCTTTCATCGATAGTTCTGAGCTGGTTTAAGAGCTATATGAAGAACAGAACCCACAAAATGGTGGTGAAAGGTTCTACTTCAGAATTCATGTGACCTGTGGCCAAGTCACAGAGGACCTATGATCTGGCTATTATGCACCACTCTGTTTCTTGCCTTTGTCAGTCTGCCTATCTGTTCATCCATCAGTCTGTCTGCTTGTCTATATCAATGGTACAGTATTCAAGCATTAATGACTTCATCAAAACAGCAATAAACAAAGTTGTCCAGTACGTCTCTTTAATTATGCATAAAAGGTTTACTACCAACAATTACAGCAGTCCAAATCATAATCTGCTATCAGAGCATGAATGATAACCTCATGTCTATCTTGGAATGCTTTTCCAGGAAAAATGCACTCTCCACATGCAATATTGACCACACATTCTACAGAAATATAACCTGACCAATCATATAATGATGACTCTCTCTCTCTCTCCTTCATTATCTCATCCTCTGTAATTCTCATTTTAATTTGCACTGGTGTTAGGTGGTGTATTGTTACCATGAAATCATGGTAATTATATAATCATTTGTGAATAACTTTTTTAACAATCAAAGGCTGACTGTAAGGCAGCTATGCTTAATTCACTACTCTTGTAAAATAAAGTTATTTTTCAATTCAATTTACCCACCCACCCCCACCCACCCCAACATCTTTCTTTGTCTCAGGCTGGCAGGCACACACACACACACACACACACACACTGTATGACAACTTATCACAACAAAGTGCAGTCTGGCATTCTAGTGCATTTGCAATACATACATGGATAACACCTCTAGATCGTCAATGACAGTGGAAAAGGAAGGAAACATTAACATTACTCATTTTTTTAAAGACCATACAGATCATGGCAACATCAGTTTCTGCATGGAAATATGGAAAAACCTACATACCTAGGGCAGATGTCAAATTGGCAGACATGATTAGTATATTTTCATGACAAAAGCCTTTCAAGTGTGCAAGAAAGTCATTGCACAAGATGGCATCTCTCCGTGAACAATATGTTCTCATTAGTAAGTCCTCATTTATAATTTTACTGAAATCTACTCCATACAGGGAGGTCTGATAATACCATTCACAGGCTAAGTCTATACCTGTGGGGGCCATTCACTGTGGGTGAGCTTCTTTACACATGCCTAGAAAATAGGCATACCTGTCAATTGTAAAAATCATTCTGAGCAAAGTACCTGGCAGAGAGCCAGGCATTAAACAGTTTTGTAACTTCCCACTCCATGTACAGTCTCTTTAACAATCATCTCTTGAAGAAATATAGTGTAACCAAGAAACACTGCTGCACTTGATCACAGAATCCACTCCACAGAGGAAGAGGCCTGCACAGCGCACATGCATTCCACAGCGCACATGCATTCCACAACACCCAGCACACCTATGCCCAGGGGACTGTAGTGGGCTGCATATGAACCTACTACATGGTAGTAGGCAACTAAATCGGAAGTTTGCTACTAAATTGATGACTGATGACGCTTCTCTGTAACACGCCGTGACCGATGGCAACGGGTAACTCATGCTTCAGCGTGGATGCGTCGACCTGCATTAAATTTGTAAAATCTAAAGCTTTCACGACCTATAGATGCATTCAACATACAGCTTTGATAAATTAATGCTGTGCATGGGTTACATTTTCTTTGGATGGGTTGCTAGTATCCCGAAATAGACCGTTTTCTGTGCGAACCGGCAACATGTCGGCCATTGAATTGTGCAAGGAGTTGGCTAGTTCACCTCTTGTCGTGACCTCTACGCATGCGCATTAGATGGGATATCCCAAGATAATAATCTGGGTCATTACTTCGTTGTGGCGACCAAGTAGCGTCTCATGCAGACCTTACTGTCGTAGTTGGGAACAACTCAAAGTTGTGAACAACGAAGTAAACAACTACGACATAGTTACCAACTAAAATAGTAGGTTCATATGCAGCCCACTACTGATGCCCTTTCCTTTGATATGTGTCAGGTTCTGCACCATCCCATACATCCCTCCTCAGCTGAAACCCATGGCCATGGAGCTTCCAGTGCCTGCTGCAGTAGCTCAACCTTGGGCATTCCCAAGCAGCATCTGGTACCATGAGATGCTGACACAAGGAAAACAACTTTTGGCTCACCTGCACAATGGCCCTTATGACAAACCCACATGAATGACATTACTGCTTTGTTCTGTAGTCTGCCTTGGGGACCTTTTCAAAGTGTCTCAGAGTTTGTCATAATGCCCATGTGCTTTTTGGCATGAATGCAATGATCTGTCACCACTGAGAGAATCGTTCTCCACTGCTTTCTTCTGAGCTGTCCGTGGTGAGGTTGACCCAGACAAGAACAAGACAGAGCACTCCTGTCATGTCCATCAAGTTTGTGCTCCAAGATCTTGCTGCTTGAGAGAAATGGTTGATCCAGCTTTTCAGTGTGTCATGCAGAGGAAGATTCTTCCTGTGAGGTCTGCTATCACAGAGACATGACTAGTTCTTGTTTTCACACCTTTACTACACAGATCTTTTCTTGTGCTTCTTGTGTTTCTTCTTGGCAGATTCCCCTGCAAAGCACCAGAAAGATAAAGTACATGAATGTCAACACTGGCACATGATACTTAGACAAAACCAACACCTTCATTATGAAATTAAAATGCCATTTCTTGGGGGAAAAAAGACATTCTGTAAGTTACAGGGTATAGTTGAAAAAAATATAGCAAAACACAAGTCACTTACATGTGTAACAAGAGAATGAACAGAAAATTTACTTTGTGGGCCAGCAGTCTTTTCAATGATTGTAATGTTTATATACCCATCCTTCTTGGTATGCCACTGCAAGCAAATATTTCTGCAACTGATGAGTCGACAAGTGAACATAATATTCCTTACATACCTCATCACAGAAAACATGTCAGTGTGGGAGACAATATCAACCCATTTTCAGCTCTCATTGGAGAATGCACGTGCATGTTGTGAATGAATTTCAATGTGCAGATTTTCTCTTCATAAAACAAACCATGCCAGCTCACAATGGGCCAATAATGATTGTATTGTATGTGTAGCAAACAACAGAAAATTATGTACGTATTGCATGTTCCAGAAACACACATGTTGTGATGCCAGTCTACAGGACTTCAATGCCGAGTTTCTTAGGGTGAGCTAGGGCAGTGTCACACGTTGATGCATGTAAGGGCTATCAAATGTTGACACGTTGACACTTGCTTACACTTGCAAGCACCTTGTCTCTATGTAACTTGTACCTGCTCTGCATACCAGACTACTGCAAGTTGCAATGACAGTCCTAGGTTGGACACACACCAACAGTTACAAGCAAAAGCATTGATTTTCTATAGCAATTTGTCATGCATTACTGTACCCCTTGGTCAATGGGCTACCTCACCACTTCTTTACTTAAACAGTTGCAAAATTCAACTTGCCTTCACTCCTGCCTTCACTTTTCTTCTTCTTCCTCTTCCTCTTGCTGGATTTTCTATTTGGAGATTCTAGAAAGAAAGGAAACGACAAAAATCAATACTTTGCACTGCTGCCTTTTTACAACACAACACAATGCCATCCACTCTTACAAGTAAATATCAAATCAATAAGTAACAAGAAGGGCAAAGCCCATACGACTCACATGCTTGACCTTGACCTTCACATTACCTTGACCTTCAGGTGACCTTCAAGGTCAAACAACTAAACCTAGCAATGACATCATGCAGTAAGAACTGCTTTACACATTTTCCCTACCAAAATACATGTGACCTTGACCCAAGGTCAAGGTCATCCAAGGTCATGCAACACAAAGCTGTTAATTCAAGACATAGGAAGCACAATGGTGCTTATTGGCACTTTTTACCATGAGATAGGGTCACTTTTAGTGGTTCACTACCCCATTTTGGTCACATTTCATAAAGGTCAAAGTGACCTTGACCTTGATGATATGTGACCAAATGTGTCTCATGATGAAATTATAACATGTGTAGTACAATGTTATTAAGTTTGGAAGAGTTATCTTCCATAGTTCAGGGTCAAGGTCACTTCAAGATATGTATACAATCCAACTTTAAAGAGCTCCTGTGACCTTGACCTTGAAGCAAGGTCAAGTTACTGTGTATGTTTTTTGACGCCTTGTCATCGTACACCATCATGCCAAATTGGGTGTTGATAGACTTAATAGTCTCCGATAAAAATCCAACATTAAAGGTTTTTTTTACAGATTACAGGACGCCCGGACGCCCGGACGGACGCCCGGGCGCTCGGACGGACGACAGGGGTGACCTAGTACGAAAGTATAACATATGTACTACAATGTTATGAAGTTTGAAAGAGTTATCTTCCATAGTTCAGGGTCAAGGTCACTTCAAAATATGTATACAATCCAACTTTAAAGACCTCCTGTGACCTTGACCTTGAAGCAGGGTCAATCAAACTGGTATCAAAAGATAGGGATTACTTTGCCCTATACACCATATATAGGTCAGGTAACCAATCTCAAAAACTTCAGAGAAAATTGGGAAAATGTGAAAAATTGCTGTTTTTTAAACATTTACGGCCCCTGCGACCTTGACCTTGAAGCACGGTCAAGTCACTATGTGCGTTTTTTGACTCCTTGTCATCATACACCATCATGCCAAATTGGGTGTTGATAGACTTAATAGTCTCCGAGAAAAATCCAACATTAAAGTTTTTTACGGACGCCCGGACGCCCGGACGGACGAAACGGGTGAGTACATAGACTCACTTTTGCTTCGCATGTGAGTCAAAAACAGTGCAAACTTCAACTTTGTCATGAAAACCAGACAACTAACCCACAGTACTTTACTTCCATTAATTTAAATAAAAAGAAATAGAGATTCTTGACAGACTGAAAAGATTTCCTGTGTATTAACACTGCACATCTTGCAGTCACAACACCCTCTCAGTTTAAAAACACTGGCAAGTGGTGCAGAAAACACTCTGAAATGGAACCCTCAATTTACAACTTTGTAAAAAGAACGAAAACTAAAGACTTGACAAGGAGGAAACTTATGACAGAGGTGGAAGGGGGTAGGTGGATGGATGCAAGGGTGCAGGTACTGCTGGGGGTGGGTGGGTGGTGGTCTTATAGCAAAGGATCCCATACTGGAAACTCCCAGGTGACAAGGTAGCATTTATATTCCCTCACAAGTTTCTCACAATATGTTGGTGTCTGAGGCTCCCTCTTGTCTGACCCAGCTTTTGGTTATTGGTTTGCCAGGAGGTCAAAATGGCCATGAATACTTTGAAACACCTCATAAGTAACTTTCCAGGAAAGCAGACATTTTCAGAATCATCTCAAATAAACTGAGAAAATTCTAATTTTTTTGGTTTCAGTAGTTCATACTGAAAAGGATTAAGTAAAATATTCAGTGGAACTGGAAGAGAAATCAAGATTTAATCCCAACCTACAAAACAGTTGCTTGGTTTCTGTGCATTTGCAAAATAAACTCTAGCACTGTCATGAATACAAGTTTAAATGTCAACTTGCTGTCCAACATACCTGAGCCAGGCACAGGAAAATCTTCCTTTATCACTAGTTTGGGTGGAGGGACAACTTGAGAATCCTCCTCTGTGTCCTCTACAGGGGGAGGCAAAGCAAAGACCCGTGACACCTTGATCATGCCTCTCAGTGTAGGGCCTGCAATGAAGAAATGGAAACCATGACAACTGCACACTCACTCACACTGAAACTGAAAGTAACAAACCAACTCAAAAGTGTTCAAAAGAAGAACAAAAGATCTGCTGCATCAAAAGTGAAAGAATATGGGGACTTCAGGTAGAAAGTCCTTAAATTAAGGGGGCACATAGCATAGAAAAACAGGGTATTATTAAAAAGTCCTTGCTCAGCAAAAACTAATGCTATGTTAATGAAATTTTGCAAACAATACAAACAAACTACAAGGAAATTTAGTCTAATTTTCATTGTTTCAGACTGAATTATTCCTGAGTTATGACAGAATCATTGAAAAATACATATGCCTATTTCTGCTCTTCTACCAAACTACAATGATCAATCTCTTTATGATCTGCAACGGTTGCAAACAAAGAAGGACTATGTTACACAATAAGCCATCATAAGAGAATCTGCAACTCTTTCAAGGTCAAGGTCATCCAAGGTCATGCAACACAAAGCTGCTAATTCAAGACATAGGAAGCACAATGGTGCTTATTGGCACTTTCTACCATGAGATATGGTCACTTTTAGTGGTTCACTACCCCATTTTGGTCACATTTCATAATGGTCAAAGTGACCTTGACCTTGATGATATTTGACCAAATGTGTCTCATGATGAAAGTATAACATATGCCCCACATAATTATTAAGTTTGAAACAGTTATCTTCCATAGTTCAGGGTCAAGGTCACTTCAAAATATGTATACAATCCAACTTTGAAGAGCTCCTGTGACCTTGACCTTGAAGCAAGGTATGCCAAACTGGTGTCAAAAGATAGGGCTTACTTTGCCCTATATACCATATATAGGTGAGGTATATATCTCAAAAACTTCAGAGAAAATTGAGAAAATGGGAAAAATGGCTGTTTTTTAGACAACATTTATGGCCCTTGCGACCTTGACCTTGAAGCAAGGTTAAGTCACTATGTGTGTTTTTTGAGGTCTTGTCATCATACACCATCATGCCACATTTGGTATTGATAGACTTAATAGTCTCCAAGAAAATTTTAACGTTAAAGTTTTTGGACGCCCGGACGCCCGGACGCCCGGACGAAACGGATGAGTACATAGACTCACTTTTGCTTCGCATGTGAGTCAAAAACCACTCCTGGCATGACATGATTAAGCTGTTATTAATAAGTAGCAAAATCTACATTCATTTATATGCAAACATACAAAAATTCAACAACATGTTATCATTATTCCAAGTCAATAAAAACCGCTGGCGCTGAACCTCCAGGTTTTGGCTTAGCTCTACAGCTACATGATAGGCACATTTAGCTTGCAGAGAATGGTCGCTACCTAGAGATAAGAGATAGGGCCTTGGTTTGACTATCATATAGCACTCTATTTTTTGCGAGAACGAGTTTGCAAGCTAAATTTAGGCGTTGTTGTGCGTCGACGCGAACGTTGAAATTCGCAATGGCTGCTCTGCGCCGGCGTCCTAGAAATGTCTTCGAAGATGTGCAGTTTCTAGACTTCAGTGAAGATTCCGATTATGACTGTAATGACAATGGAGACTTAGCAATTCGAAGAGGCATCCTGATGAAAACAATCTGTCTCCATCGCCCAGGCACCCACTGAATGACTGATTGCGAGATCGAAGACAATCACAATGTTACGAATGTAAACAATGACTGGTCGAGGGAGAGGAGCGAAGTGCTGCAATGCCCCTTCACGGGTGAGTCAAAGCTGTGTGTGAATTGCCTTCGAATCCAGAGCCCATTAATTTCTTCAAACTGTTCATCGATGACTCTATCGTAGAAGTGATGGTTGACCAGACCAATCTGTATGCTGAGAAGATCCGCACGACCAATCCATCGCTGCACTCTCGACTTCGCAGCTGAGCTGGAAATCTGTCACGTCACCAAAGATGAAATGTGCGTGTTCCTTGCAGTCATTTTGATCACTGAACTCGTCATCAAGTCAAGCTTGTCCAAATATTACTCTACAAGCCCCTCTGTGTGACTCCTTGCTTTGAAGCATACATCTTTGGTGACGTGACAGATTTCCAGCTCAGCTGCGAAGTCGAGAGTGCAGCGATGGATTGGTCGTGCGGATCTTCTCAGCATACAGATTGGTCTGGTCAACCATCACTTCTACGATAGAGTCATCGATGAACAGTTTGAAGAAATTAATGGGCTCTGGATTCGAAGGCAAATTCACACACAGCTTCGACTCACCCGTGAAGGGGCATTGCAGCACTTCGCTCCTCTCCCTCGACCAGTCATTGTTTACATTCGTAACATTGTGATTGTCTTCGATCTCGCGATCAGTCATTCAGTGGGTGCCTGGGCGATGGGAGACAGATTGTTTTCATCAGGGATGCCTCTTCGAATTGCTAAGTCTACATTGTCATAACTGTCATAATCGGAATCTTCACTGAAGTCTAGAAACTGCACATCTTCGAAGACATTTCTAGGACGCCGGCGCAGAGCAGCCATTGCGAATTTCAACGTTCGCTCGACGCACAACAACGCCTAAATTTAGCTTGCAAACTCGTTCTCGCAAAAAATAGAGTGCTATATGATAGTCAAACCAAGGCCCTATCTCTTATCTCTAGGTAGCGACCATTCTCTGCAAGCTAAATGTGCCTATCATGTAGCTGTAGAGCTAAGACAACACATGGGGTATCGAGCGCGTCTTTATACGCGACTGCCACGGTAAGGGTTAACATTGCATTTTTCTCGGAGACTATTAAGTCTATCAATACCAAATGTGGCATGATGGTGTATGATAACAAGGCCTCAAAAAACATACATAGTGACTTGTCCTTGCTTCAAGGTCAAGGTCGCAGGGGCCATAAATGTTGTCTAAATAACAATCATTTTTCACATTTTCTCAATTTTCTCTGAAGTTTTTGAGATTGGATACCTGACCTATATATGGCATATAGGGCAAAGTAAGCCCTATCTTTTGATACCAGTTTGGTTGACCTTGCTTCAAGGTCAAGGTCACAGGAGCTCTTCAAAGTTGGATTGTATACATATTTTGAAGTGACCTTGACCCTGAACTATGGAAGGTAACTGTTTCAAACTTAATAATTATGTGGGGCACATGTTATACTTCATCATGAGACACATTTGGTCACATATCAAGGTTAAGGTCACTTTGACCCTTATGAAATGTGACCAAAATGGGGTAGTGAACCACTAAAAGTGACCATCTCATGGTAGAAAGTGCCAATAAGCACCATTGTGCTTCCTATGTCTTGAATTAACAGCTTTGTGTTGCATGACCTTGACCTTGGGTCAAGGTCACATGTATTTTGGTAGGAAAAAAGTGTAAAGCATTTCTTAGTGTATGATGTCATTGGTAGGTTTAGTTGTTTGACCTTGACCTTGAAGGTCACCTGAAGGTCAAGGTCGCAGACCTGCCAAATGCTACGCTTTAGGCGTAGCATGCTACGCTTTCGACATGCTTGCTACGCTTGTCCATAAAAACTACGCTTTTCCTGTGTGCTTGAACTTTTGACCCTGATGGAGAATCTCTCCCCCCCCCCCCCCCCCCCCCTGCTTTCACACCGCCAGTGCAGCTTATCACGCCGCCTT
>JAWQFJ010033955.1:0-12500 GCA_034096865.1 Theodoxus fluviatilis
GATTCATCTGTGGCTTTGACGACAATTTCGTTCGAGGAGACGTCAAACATACATCCATCTCCCTCGATGTCATCCACCACATGAAGCGTAGCGACAGATGTTCGGGCCTTCAGAAAGACGTCTTCGTGAGAAAAGTTTGCAATTCTAACAAAGCGCGCATCTTTGTCTGCACTCACCAGGGTTGGAATGAGCAGGAGTCCTCCAGGAAGGTTCTGAGCAGATGGCAGGGCCAAAAGGTGACGTCGGGGCTTCTCGATGCCTGTGATCCTGACCGTGTAGAGGGATGAAGCAGGCACCATGACATCACTAGCTACCTTGGCAAGTCCACGAACAGACACCGACTCCAGCTTAGCCTCCCTGATGGCTGGTTCCAGGCATTGCGATATCCTCTCAGCGTTGCCTAGTAGCTCACCCACTCGGCACAAAACATTCATGCCCAAGAGAACTGGATGCTTGGTCTTTCGCTGCAGCATTGATGGGTCCCTGGGAGTCTTCACCACGAGGACAGGAACATTGGCCAGTGAATGCCCTAACACCTCCATGTCTACAGTCGCTATCCCGTTATACGGCACTTCCAAGCCATTTGCAGCTCTAAGTGTCAGAAGGGTTGACACCTTCAGAGATTTGCACGTAAACCGTTTGCAGTACCAGTCTTCAGTAACCGTGGTGACTTCACTCCCTGTGTCGATGACAGCACTTACTGCAGACCCATTTATCTGCACTGTCGTTGTTGGACACTTCCCCGTCAGGTTGACTGTAGCCGCGCCCTCCCCCGCTGTCTGGCTCGCAACAACGGGGGCAGCTAGTTTTCCTCGGGTAAGGAGCTCTGCCCCGGGTGACGACTTGCCTGTTGTTGCCACTCGCCAGACAAGGCTCGGGGTTGCATGTATGCGCCTTGTGGCGGAGGTAGCGGGACAGGAGGATAGGCAGGACCTGGGTACTGCGGAATCCATTGCCCCGGAGATGGCGGCTGGAGATACTGTCGCTGAGCATAGGCTGTGGAGTATTGGCGTTGACCACTGTTGCGGTTCGCGTCAGCCTTTCGCTTCCTGCAGTCATTCTTCATATGCCCCTTCTTGTGGCAATAAAAACAGGTGACTGGGGAGGACTGCTTTAGGGGTCGGCTCTCTAGCTGCTTCTTCACGTCCTCCAGAGCAGTCGTGAGTGTAGCCAATCGTTTCTCCAACCCGCTGATGTCCTTCGGCACGGCCACCATGCTTTCCTGCACAGCGTCTGTGCAGTCTTCGCGCATCCAGCGCATTGCTTCGGCCCGAACCTCCAGGAATGAACGTCGCGTGTCCGAGCGCAGAAACGTTTTGACGTCCTTGCGGAGAGATGGAGGGTACAGACCTTCGATGAAGCGGTCCCTTAAGGTCCTATCTAAGATGGCTTCCGCGTCCCTTTCATTCACTCTTCGAGCGAGAGTCTGGAGAGCGTGGCTATATTCCAGCACACCCTCCCCAACTCCCTGCTTCCGTGCATGGAAAGCGCCGAGGAGGCTTGTCAGTGGGCGCTGGTCTCCGAAAACCTCCGCCAAGATGTGAAACAGTTCGTTCGGGGTGCCAGGGTTTCTGGAGAAAAACAGTGCTGAGTAGGCATCCGAACTGACCACATGGTGACAAACTGGAAAATATGAGGGGCTCATGCACAGAAAGCAAAGTCAGCAAAGTTTTGTCACCCTGTTACATCTATTTCCCAGTAAGTTGCCATGATTCACTTGGCTGAGACAGAAAACTGAGATATATTCAGGCGTACGTGCGCGCGTTTATGTCTGGGTGCATGTGTGTATATGTATATATGTGTGTATGTGTGTGTATGTGTGTATGTGTATGTGTGCGTGTATGTGTGTGTATGTGTGTGTATGTGTGTATGTATGTGTATGTGGTGTATGTGTGTGTATGTGTGCGTGTGTGTATGTGTGTGTATGTCTGTGTATGTGTGTGTATGTGTGTGTATGTGTGCGTGTGTGTA
This sequence comes from Theodoxus fluviatilis, assembly GCA_034096865.1. Lineage (NCBI taxonomy): Eukaryota > Metazoa > Mollusca > Gastropoda > Cycloneritida > Neritidae > Theodoxus > Theodoxus fluviatilis. Next base: position 1,972 of record JAWQFJ010033955.1, read on the forward strand.
TGTGTGTGTATTTGTGTGTATGTGTGTATGTGTGTGCATGTGTGTGTATGTGCATGCGTTTTGGTAAGCCGATCTATCCGCAGATTTGTATATTTGTGAGTCTGTCCATCTGCCTGCCTGCCTGCTTGCCTGCCTGCTTGCCTGCCTGCTTGCCTGCCTGCTTGCCTGCCTGCTTGCCTGCCTGCTCGCCTGCCTGCTTGCCTGCCTGACTGCTTTCCTGCCTGTCTGCTTGCCTGCCTTCCAGTCTGTCTGTCTGTCTGTCTGTCTGTCTCTATCTCTCTCTCTCTCTCTCTCTCTCTCTCTTCCACTCTCACACCCCAACCTAACCTCTCTCTCTCTCTCTCTCTTCCACTCTCACACCCCAACCTAACCTCCCTCTCTCTCTCTCTCTCTCTCTCTCTCTCTCTCCAGAAAACATCTGAGCCAGCAACTTCCCTTTGCATCTCATTGCTGCAGGCTTGACCTTGCACAAACCAGGCAGCAATGTCTCCACAAGTCTTGGCAAATCTAGCATCAACAGCTCTCTTCTGGAACCGTAGCCTGTCTCGTGATGCAGAGCTCGTGCACTCAGAGGAGGGGGAGGGGGTTGAAGGGGAGGGAATCACTGAGGGAAGCACTGGAAGGGAGGGGGTGGGGAGGGGGTTGCAGAGTCAAGAAAGGGGTACTAGGGAAGTGTGGAGAAAGAGAGGGAAGAGTGTGGGAAGGTGAGTTGCTAGAGGAGGATGGGGGTCGGGGGAGGAGGTGAATGGGGGTAGATAGAAATAGCTGCAGCAGCAGAAGCGGTGTTTCAAGGACAGGCTGCACCCAGAACCCCGCCCAAAATAGTTAGACGTGCGCAATTGTGCATACAGCTGCAGGCTAATTCAGGCCCATTGCAGCCAACAGCTCCACACAAACGCTCCAACTCACGGCCTCGGTCTCGTCTGGCCGTCATCAAGGGAGGCCACTCACATTTCAAGGGTGTTCTACTCAAGGTCGCTGTAGCCATGACAACGGTGCGCTCCCACTCGACTCCCTCGCTTGCGTAAAGCCCGAGCGCTGCAGCTGCTGTCAGCCGGTGTAGAAGCAGCAAAATGGTTGCCTGCTTGTGTAATCTGATTTACCTCCTTCAGTTGTAGTGAAGGAGGGCACACATATGCACTACACTACAAAAACGCGAATTTACATAACTGGAAATGAGGAGGAGGTGAAGGGGAAGGAGGAGTAAGGGTGACTATGAGCAGAATCAGAAAGAGAGAACGAACGAATGAATGCTTTATTGTAGAGGCCTTTGGCCCAGTACAAAGACTCAATATCACGAGCATATATAATTTCACGATGTGAACCTCCTTCTCTGAAATGCATGGAGAGAGCATGAACTCTCTCTCTCTCTCTCTCTCTCTCTCTCTCTCTCTCTCTCTCTCTCTCTCTCTCTCACCACATTTGAATATTTTGCCTCAAAGGCTGAATGTAAGAAAGGCGCTACTGCCCAATTCACTACCCTTGTAAAATAAAGTTCGTTCGTTCGTTCGTTCTCTCTCTCATTATTTGAAAAAGCACGAGATCAGACTTGATCGCATAGTTAGCCCAAGAGAGAGAGAGAGAGAGAGAGAGAGAGAGACGGACAGAGACAGGGACAGAGACAAAGACAGAGACAGACAGACGGAGACAGAGGCAGAGAGAGGGCGGAGAAGAAGAGCAGAAGGAGCTGCATGAAGAGCTGGTGAGCGAAAAAATGGAGCATGAGCTAACAAAAAGGAGACGGAAGAGATTAAGGAGGAGGAAGAGGAGCAGAAGCTGAAGTAGTAAGAGGACGAGAAGGAGAGAGAGCAGGACAAAGAGGAGAAGTACGAGAAGCAGACGGAAGAGGAAAGGGAGGAAGAGGAAGAGGACCAGGAATAGGAGGATCGCAGGAGCAGAAGCAGAAGAAGCAGAAGGAGAAGGAGGAGGGGGATGAGGCGGAGCAGCAGCAGCAGCAACAGCAGCAGCAGAAGCAGGAGGAAGAAGAGGAGAGAAGAAGTAGGAGCAGAAGGAGAAGGAGGAGCAGCAGGAGAAAGAGGAGGAGGGATAGGAGGAGGAAGAGGAGGAGAAACCGGAGAAGGAAGAGGAGCAGGCAATGAAACAGAAGGAGGAGCAGGAGGAAGAGGAAAAGGAGACTGAGGAGCAGGAGAAGAAGCAACGAAGACGACGAAGAGGAGAAGGAGGAGGAAGAGGAGGAGCAGGAGGAGCAGGAGGAGCAGGAGGAGCAGGAGGAGCAGGAGGAGCAGGAGGAGCAGGAGGAGCAGGAGGAGGAGGGGTGGGCAGCTGACAGTAAGAAAGTTCATTCTTGATATAGTTCGTCCACATCAGTGAAAGTTGGGAAATGTCTGTCTGAACTTCCGCCCTGCACGAAATAACGTACACGACAAGCAATTCTTGATGTACACAAGCATCACCAGACACGATCAGAACGACACGTTCTCTACAAACTGTGTAATGGTCGTGGGGGAAACAGTCCTGGCAGGATATACTTCTTTGGTGGCATTTGCCATCCGTACATACGTCACGTCCTCTTTCGCCGGAAATGGCGTATTTCCTTGCTCGAAGGGGGATGCAAACCGGCTTTTTCTCCCAGACTTCGGGCAGAGTTTTTATGTGTCGTCTGAGTTTTCCCCCACGCTTTCTAGCGTCAATAAGTTATGACGCAAGTTCTGATTTATTTATAACTATCAAGACCCCTAGCTCGCATGCAGTGACGATAAATTTTATACACTATATACGCGGTGGCAAGGACTGAAATTGATGCAGTCGCATTGTTTCTGCTCTACCGTGTAAGGAAATACACCTGAACAAACCTTTGCATACGATCGTGTTTACGTGATCTTCGACATTGCTGACTTGTAAGCAAGTGAGTGCATGGGAGGAAGTAAAAATGTCCTGAAAAGCAACTATTTTGCAATAGGAATGGAATGAGTTCTGAACAGTTAAATTGTTTACAAGTTAGAAATAATCCATCGAGGCCATGCTTAAAAAAAAACGAAAATAATTTACCGACCACCCCTCCTCTTCCCCCCACCCCCACCCACCCACCCCCCTTCCCCCTTCCCCAATTGTTACTGAACTGAAATAAAATCGAGATCATATTTGGATGAATTTGTGAATGCAGTTTTACAGCCTGACAGCTTTTGTAGGCTATGTAAGGATAATAAAATTGCCCGAGCAAGTTAAAGTAAGAGCAAGCCAAATATATCGATTTCCCTAGTTCTTCGCCTTTTACGAATCGCATAGGAAGACGCGATGTGTCTATTCTTATCCCCCAGTCTACAGTGTGTGTGTGTGTGTGTGTGTGTGTGTGTGTGAGAGAGAGAGAGAGAGAGAGAGAGAGAGAGAGAGAGAGAGATAGAGAGAGAGAGAGAAAGAGGGAGAGTATATGTGACGCATTTTGATATAATCTATGCGAAATTGATTACCGTCGTCCTGATGGATGTCGTCATTCTATGGCGTAGCGTCTGCAGGCAAGCAGCGATCGGCGCGATCTAAAAATAGATAAGCGAGTGACGTCTAACAACATCCGGGGACATCCCTTATTAGCGTGCGTTCCCATTAATGTGCTGCAAGATGGTTCGACACTGCTCCTTAGGAAAAAGCAACAGCGATTCAAGATACAAGCACAAAGACCACATGAAAGGAGTATTTTTATAACGATGCCCGACCCACTTGTTGAATCGGAGAAATTCAATCGATGGGTGCATTTGTGCGGGCGACTACACTTCAAAGTATTTGAATTACGATGCGTCCAATGTTCGGTACAAGCCTAAAACAGCAGTCCAGCGCATTACCTTGCACCTCAAGTTTCTCTGCGTGGACACGTAAACACACAGCAATGGCAGTTGGATGGATGGACAGTGTTTTACGGCCTATCAGCCTTTGTAGGCAATGTAAGGCGATTAAGCACGAAAATCACTTTAGAGTAAACGCAAAGCAAGTCACGATATCCCTAGTTATTCGCCTCTTACGAATCGCGTAGGGAGACGCGTGGGTCAATTCTTACTCCGAACCCACAGGAAGACAGCAATGGAGTCTTATGCATCCGTACATGTATGTATATAAGTGCACAGGAGTTCACACCTACTTGTGTACGTGAATAGGTCCTTGCAAAAGGTCACAGCACCATGATCATCTCAGCATTAAATGTTTGACGTGTTCTCACCAACATGTATACACACAAGCATATTCTGTAGGTTATGTTGCTTTCACCTCAGCATGAAATGTTATTAAATAAGCTCTCATCCACCTCAGTACACGTGTAAGATGAAGGTCGTAATTATTGCTAACACCTCAGGATTAGGCATTTCGACTTCATTGTAATTGTGAGGTTGAGAAGTTCTTTTCTTCCCTTGTGTTGGCTGTGTCGAGTATGGACGCCTTGTAAGCTTGCTGTCACACGATATCTGCTGGGGCTGCCTGTGCACACGCGCGTTTTTCTTCCTCATGCCGCACGGTGTAGATAATTATAGCATGTTTACACCTGATCATTTCGCTAGAGCATACAAAACACACGCACATGTGTGGAGACGTCTATCAATTGACCGTAACAAAGTGTGCTGCAGCTGTGCAAGATATTCAACACATGCAGTCTCCATGTGGCAACGAGCAACCACAAACTACTCCCTGCTCCAGCTTGTAATCCTGATGAAAACATTTTCATCTTGCTCAGAACGAGAGTGATCTACGGCCTGATATTTTTGCAGCAAGCATTTGTGTAAGGAGCCATCTTTTCAGAGCAGTCACACTGTTGGATCCAACTTCCTTGTACGGTAGTACAGCACCAGGAACGTCTTCCACGTCAAGCACAATGTTTGGAAAATTATGAACAAACGCCATTGGCACACGCCTTCTCCAATCGAATGCTGTCCCCGGATGTAGTGCCGCCGCCGGAAAGTACCGAACGTGACGTCACGCCGAAGTGAACGTCGTCTTACAGACGCTACGCTATGCAGTGAATTGTGACAGGAAACTTGGTTTCTAACTTTGAGTTCGTCAGGCCAAAGACACTATCTAACAAAGACACTATCTAACAAAGACACTAGCTAACAAAGACACTATCTAACGGGGCTGCTAGCTACTGCAGTTTTGATGCGATTTGTCATTTGGCCTCTCTGTGATGTATTGGCATTCGTGGGAACATCACTTCCGGTAGAACGGAAGCTACAGTGGACTAGTAATACATGTAATCATGTTTTCACATAATAGTGTCTTTCATGTTTATCTGCATTTAATTAATTCGAAGATTGAAAGAAGGTAGTGTATTACTTTCTTAATCAAAGACACTTTGAGCGGAGTGAAGCAAGAATTCATAGTCGATCAATTTGTTTACATTTGCCAGACCAGTGCAGGAATGTACACATGATCTTTCAGTGTTGCCGTTAGTTTTATTGCAAAAGTTTAGGTGGTGTACTCGTCATCAAGAAGTATTCATCAGACTGACTAATTGATGTCTTAGTTTAATGAGCTTTCATCGGAGAGCGGAGAGCGCAGCTATTGTAAAATAGTGGCTCACTGGAAGTGATATTCCCGCAATTCACTTGTGTCCGGGACCTCTCGCGCAATTCGGCAGAGCTGGCAGTCCCGTTAGAAGACACTATCTAACTATCTAGATGACACTATCTATATAGATGACACTATCTAACCATATAGATAGTGTCTTTGGTCAGGCTTAGTTTGTCATAAATGACAAGCGAATGTCTCAAAACGCGGGGGAAGAATGAATGTTTTCATTCCTGTCTGTCTTCTGCTACGTGCCACATTCGGTATGAGCAGAAACTTGCCAGACAAAGCTAGTTGTGCAGATTTCCCGCGCCCTCCTTTGCCTTCCATCCATTATCTCTCCATACTATAGCGGGCCTGCCTCGTCAGGCAGGAAATAGTTCTCATGCCGCACCTGGGGTTACTGGGGGCGCTCTGTGACTTTGTGGGCTAAATATAATCGCAGTGATGACGTAGCGTCGGACTTTAGGTGTGACAGACCCGTCATCCCTGATCTCCTCCTACACGTATAGCACTATTCTCCCACATCATGCCGACCCCACCTCCTCCCATTTCGTTCACCACCACCCCTCTCCCTTCCCCGTCTCTACACACCACCACCCTACCCCCCTACCCCCCTACCCCCCTACCACCCTACCCCCTTCCTCCCTCTTCATATCATTCATCCTCTCCTCACTCATCTTTTAAAATCTTTTTCTTATCATTTCCTCTGCTGTTGCGTCCTGCCTGTCTTGTCTGTCCTCATGTGCCCTCCCTCCCTCTCACTCGTCCCTCTCCATATCGAGAATTGTTCACTCCCTATGTGCAATCTTCGATCTCGATTAAACGGGCAAGCCACTTGTTCTGATCATCTTCAATTCTCTTCTCTCTGCATTTACCTTCCCCATTTCCAGTCCATGCCTGCAGTCCAAGGGAGAATTAAAAGAAAGGTGGTGGTGTTGGGTTCCCGAAGAACTACAAAGATGGAGGACGTTAATAGACTACTCTATAGAGGAGGTCGAGTGCCGTTTGCTCAGCGAGCAGAGTACTTTTGTACTCATCACGGATCTTTGCTCAAAGGTCGTCTCTGCTCTGTCGAATGATTGTCCTCCTTTGTTAAATGCACGAATGTGAGGCTGCTATTTTTCTCCATCTGCAGATCCACCTTGGTAAATTGATTTTGTTTCTCCTGCTGTCGCGCGTCCTCTTCCGCAAGAAAGGTCAGTTCAGAACAGTAAAAGACGAGTCTTTGTCTCGTGGTTTACAGCCGGGTAACGGCTGAGAGAAAATCGTTCAGCACTGATTTTTGTGGCTGAGATGAATGAAGGTGACTCCTGGACGACCACATGTTTACTGTCACTGAACCGCTGTCATCACCTAGAAGAACCTAGTGTGTACAAGGATAATGGGATTGAACATTTTAATCTGAGACTGATCAGCGCTTCATGGAAGTAGAAATATGGAGCTGTGAACGATAGGTCGGGATGAAAGTAAGAAGATTAAAGTCGATACGAGGAAGGGCTTAAAAACAGAGACGACAGACAGGAGAGAGCAAAACAAGACAATGTAGCACAGCGATGAGAATCAAACTGAAGACAAAGGTCATTTCTTCTACAGACGGGACAACACACATACATGCATAGGGGTCCGTTGATTTTGACCAAAAAGTCCTTGGTGCCAAAGATGATACCGCAGCCCGAACTCACAACAAGTACGTGTCCCCAAGCACTACAGACAACTGGGGCGCGTTGATTGGCCTCTTAGCTGGAGAAGAATTTCTCGCGAACGAGGCGAGGCAAGGCAAGGTCTCTCGGCAACGGCCAATCATCGATTTGCAAGCGGAAGTTAGAGAGAAGAACATGGCTGTGTCCGTACGAAAGTAGGTGAAGAAATTGTTGTTAGATGTAATAAATGGCGATACAAACATATCAGCAAATTGTTCACTTCATTGCACAAACCATGGTGAAATCTTACATGGCACGGGAACTTTGTCATAGAAAAGGAAGCAACCTCTGTGCACATGAAGACAATGTTGTCGAAAGTGTTGTGCTTTGATACTCTCTGAATCAATTCGAGGGACATATTTTTGGTATATGTATGGTGTATTGACGCTCCTTCATAAGGGCAACGATACACTTTTTTGGACAATATTTGTATAGAAATAACTTATCTTCATATTTCTAAAAATACACTAATGAACATTCAACAGCAGAATCCTCACCAGACTTGTACACACACACACACACACACACACACACACTCACACACATGCATGCACACATACACACACACACACAAACACACACATGCATACACACATACACACACACACAAACACACACAAACACACACACACATATGCATACACACATACATACACACACACAGCGCCCGCTTGACCCGTCTGCACAGGAGTGCAAAGTCAGCTGTGGAGACTGTCCTGTGGAGACAGGAGTCACAGAGGGAAGCCTGACTCACACCCTGTCAGGACGGACGAAATTTCATCCGCTGATGCTCACAACAAAGTGCTCTAGCGGTTTGAGCACCGATCAATGGTGGAAAGTCGCTATGTAAAAACACCTTTACCTTTACCTGACCACTTCGCGCCCTCAGATGTCTTGGCAAAAGAAACCAGAGTTGCGTTTAGCAGAGGGTAGCGATGCCTATACAGGGCTTTTGAAATGTTCCTTTACGTCCGCAGGCAGCGAGCGGTCCCGCAGCCCAAAGCTTTCCTCGGACATGAACCTGTTCACGCAAACGCTCGCTGTGAACCCTCATCTCTGAACGTTTTTGATAGCTTTCGATTGAAATCGTTATCCTTTGGGAAACTCAGCTCATGTGGTTGCAGAGAGTAATTAAGGAGGCCATCTGCAACTCAAAGTGGGCCGAGGACTCCACAGGGGTCCTCCATCTGTGACAGCCTCATGCATATGCATGAACTCAGCAGAAACTCAGGTTGGGTGACATTGCAGACCTCTTTCTACGTCTCTAATGTTGATGTAGATATGCGAACGTTTGCTAATTGTTCCGAGGTGTACTACAGGCTTGCAAGGTGATCTAGTTAATTTTTTGTCGAAATGAAGACAAGGCCAGGTACGCAGTATCAGCCTAAACAACGGCGGACAGTTTCCAGAAAAAAGGTTGTAAACACTTATGGTTTTATGAAGCGACGTATCACTTATGTCGGAGTCTCATACCGCTTCACAACAAGACAAATCAGAGGCAAGGCAGGGTAACACAAGTTAAGATAGTTCAAGACGACGCAAGGCCAGGCACCGTGTGGAAAGGTTGAAATATATATAAGAGACTGCAAAGCTGAGCAAAGAAATGAAAGGCAAGAAGGATTTGACAAGGACGGAAGCGGGAAGGTTAGATGACAGTATTCGAAATTAGACACACCTCAACTTTTAAAAAAGCATTAAAAAGTTCTAGAATGTAACAGTAATAACATAAAAGCTTACAAAAGGAGGAGAAAAGGCAAAATGAGTTACAATAAAACAAACGTCCTTACACCAGTATCGAACCTCGTACCAACCGGTCCATCCCTGGAGAGGCACCACGTGACCGCCTTCGACCTTTCTTTCCTCTGGGACGTGAAGAGTGCTCATGCACGTAGAGCTGGGCCTCGAAAGGGAGGGAAACTCGGTTGAGTCAAGAAAGCGTGATGCGCAGGCTGCCTGAGACAGTTTCTGGTCTTCTAGCGTCAGTCTAGAGAGCATGCGAGATCGCAGTATCCCCCTTCTTCGATCTGACCTCTTTACGATATTTCTATTCATTTAAGTGGACGTGGGTATTCTGTTGATTTGGAGATTGCTAGTCTTTGTAGGGAAGTGCACGTAATGGACAGAGAAAAGGGGGGTGGGGGGGGGAGGAAGGGGAGGAAAGAAAGAAACGAAAGCGGTTTGACTCCATGGAGTATGATTTTTCTACTGTTTTTGTATGTTTGGTTCGGTACTGTTTGTCGTAGCCATAATGCAATATGTTGATAGAAGCATCGGTGGTTTTCACAAGGTGTTAGAAAACATCATCACTGTTATTTCGGTCGTATTTTGTGAAACGTCTACTCTTCTGTCTTCCCAGAGCGGATCGTCAAAACATCTCGTGCATTCAACTCGTCTTCAGTCGGTAGCATCTCTTTTATTACCATGCGTGAGTGTGTGATTGTATGAGGTGAGGGTGTGATTGTATGATGTGAGGGTGTGATTGTATGAGGTGAGTGTGTGATTGTATGAGGTGAGTGTGTGATTGTATGAGGTGAGTGTGTGATTGTATGAGGTGAGGGTGTGATTGTATGAGGTGAGTGTGTGATTGTATGAGGTGAGGGTGTGATTGTATGAGGTGAGTGTGTGATTGTATGAGGTGAGTGTGTGATTGTATGAGGTGAGTGTGTGATTGTATGATGTGAGGGTGTGATTGTATGATGTGAGGGTGTGATTGTATGATGTGAGGGTGTGATTGTATGAGGTGAGTGTGTGATTGTATGAGGTGAGGGTGTGATTGTATGAGGTGAGTGTGTGATTGTATGAGGTGAGGGTGTGATTGTATGAGGTGAGTGTGTGATTGTATGAGGTGAGTGTGTGATTGTATGAGGTGAGGGTGTGATTGTATGATGTGAGGGTGTGATTGTATGAGGTGAGTGTGTGATTGTATGAGGTGAGTGTGTGATTGTATGAGGTGAGTGTGTGATTGTATGAGGTGAGTGTGTGATTGTATGAGGTGAGGGTGTGATTGTATGAGGTGAGTGTGTGATTGTATGAGGTGAGGGTGTGATTGTATGAGGTGAGTGTGTGATTGTATGAGGTGAGTGTGTGATTGTATGAGGTGAGTGTGTGATTGTATGATGTGAGGGTGTGATTGTATGATGTGAGGGTGTGATTGTATGATGTGAGGGTGTGATTGTATGAGGTGAGTGTGTGATTGTATGAGGTGAGGGTGTGATTGTATGAGGTGAGTGTGTGATTGTATGAGGTGAGGGTGTGATTGTATGAGGTGAGTGTGTGATTGTATGAGGTGAGTGTGTGATTGTATGAGGTGAGTGTGTGATT
>JAWQFJ010033955.1:20000-52521 GCA_034096865.1 Theodoxus fluviatilis
CGACAGCAGGGAAGGGAGGCAGGCGGAGGGTCACCACAGTCAGGTAGGCAGTTTCGAAACTGCAACACAATCGTCGTGCGGGTCATGTGTGTGTGTTGTTTTTTTCGCTCCATAGGTTTGACTTGGATAAGCAGCGAAGAGCCAGACAGTGTTCTACGAGCAGATGGAGGTCTTGTGATGTCCACGAAGTCGTGCTGGCGGGGGTGGTGGAAGTCAGGTTAATGGAGAGATCAGATCTTAACATCCTCTGGGGTGCAGGCATCCTAACCAGGCACTGTGACTTCTTCCCTGTCTAGATGGTACCTCACGCCGTTATCCAAGTCGATCTGTATAATGTGGTTTCTATGGTCTCTGTGCAGTCTCTCAACTTCGCACTTGTGCGTTTAAGTCTGGCCTCTCCACCAGTTAATTAATAGACGATAAGCAAAGGCAGACAGGGAACAAGAAAAGTAGACATGAAGTAGAGAATAAGAATGGCTGTGAGACACGCTAACAGACAACAGCGATGTATGAGTAGTCGGCGGTTGACTATTGGAGTCGATGATGTTTCAGTCTTGTGCGCTCCATCGTTCATAGGCCCGAGTGTGGCTGGCCACTGGGAGGCGCACACCCGGGGAAAGTGTGGGCACTGGAGGCACGCTGTAGCAGGGGTGGACGTTGAGGCTTCCTGCGTTCCCTGGCGTTGGTAATCCGCATCAGTCGAGCTTCTTTGAGGTTCTTACTGGCCCTGGGGATGATTGCTCGCCAGCCAGGTCTGTCCTCAGTGAAGGGTTCAAGGTCTGTTAAATAGATGGAACAGTACCTCAAGCTGTCCTTGACGCAGTCTTTTTACCGTTTTGGGGGACGACCCGTCTTCCTATGACTTTGCGCGACAGCTCCATACATGATCTGACGTGACTCCCATGGGGTGCCATGCGGATGACATGGCCAGTCCAGCGGGTTTGTGCCTTCAGCATCATGGCCTTGAGTCCGCTTTGTCCAGCACTGCCAGACTGGTCACCTTGTCATGCCATGTGACACCCATGATTAGGCGCAGGGCTCTCATGTAGAAGCCCTCAAGCTGTTTGATGTGTTTCCTGTGCTGCGTCCAGGTCTCAGAGTCGTACAGAAGGCTTGTGAGTACAACTGCTTTGTACACCTTGATCTTTGTTGGCAACTTGATGCTTTTGTAATTCATCACACGAGTGTGTGGGCGTGCCAGGGATTGGCTGGCTTTGCTGATGCGTGCTGCGATGTCTTTGTCGAGGGAATCAAAAGAAGTTCTGATGCAATCCATGTGCTAGAAATGATCGACAGTCTTAAGTAGTAATGAGTATTTAAGTACTTTTAAGTAGTAATGGCGTTCTTAATGTGATACTAATGCGTGTATCCTAACCAGATTCTCAGCCCACTTGTCAGTTGATGCCAAGTATGTCAACATTCTCCTATCCTACTTAAATTATTAATTTTACCATATCTTCAGCCCAAATGGCAGTTGATGCAACTATCCATAAATCGACAGAGAGGACAAAATATAGTCCTACTTTATCTTCTACCATCGTTGGCTCATCAACGACCGATTAGCTGAAGCGGCTGTATAATGTATCACTGTGGCTGTTCACACGGCAGTTACTGAAGACAGGAAGTATGTAATGACACAATGCTACTCACACTGCAATTAACTCAGTCTCACCTCTCTTAGTCCTCAGTCAGTGCTGCCTTTCTGTTGTGATCTTGAGAAAGTGTAATATGCGAAGATTTCCAAGTGTGTAACACACGGTCGAAGCCGCTCGATGCCCCCCCTTGCACCCCCCTCCCCCTCCCCTCTCCCCCCTCCCCCCTCCTCCCTCCCCCCTCCCCCCTCCCCCCCCCCCCCTCCTCCCTCCCCCCTCCCCCCTCTTCCCTTCATCAGCTGCAATCCGTGGCTGGTGGGTTTTCAGGGCCTGCCCCAGTTGCTCGGGCAGGGGTGGTACCATTCAGCGTGGCTGAGACTAGTGAATATAGTCTCAGCAACAGGTTGGTCACGTGATAGCCTAAATTCTTCCATAACATGCATACCACCGTTCTGAACAGCCACGCTGAATGCCATATCACATCGTGAGTGTATTCCTCCGCTTGTTGTGATACACTCCATACTGGCAGCCATTTTTCCGTCAGTTCATTTTCTAAACATCGATTTCCCATGAATGTAAAACTTGTATGCGGTAAAATTCGAATCACAAGAGTGGAATATTGTGAACTCTACTAATTATAAGGACTTTGAATACAACAGCAATATTTATACTTCATTGAGCGAGTTCGGAGGGTCAGAGTCGATCTCTGGTTGTGAATTCTTGTCAGCAAACCGTTAGATGACAACTAAAGACGCTTCAGCGTTTGTGTGAACAGTGATTACACGTACCTTGTCAGCAAACCGTCAGATGTCAATTCAACACTGTCTAGTCTCGCTGGATAAGCAGTGAATCAGAAAATGGCTTTAACTTCAGCTCCAAAGAAAAGAAAAAGAACAGAAATGACACCCAAAGACAAAGTGGACTTGCTTGATCGCTACCGAGAGCTAAATTCTAAAAGTTTGAGGGAGGGTGCTGACATTTTGGGTGTGTCGGCATCATTTCTGTGCCAGACACTGAAAAAAGAAGATGAACTTAGGGCTGATATCGCAGAGGGCTCCAGTCAAGGCCAAAGGAAGCGTCGGCGCTGCGGGAAGGATAAAGAGACAGAAGATGGCTTAAAGCGGTGGTTCGACTCTATCCAAGCGCGCAACACACCTGTAAACGGCCCAATCCTGTGTCAGAAGGCGGAACAGATTGCTTCCCAGCTTGGTCGCTCCGAATTCAAAGCTACAAATGGGTGGTTTAACAGGTGGAAGAAACGCAACGGCTTGGTGAAGCGGGAAGTGCCGGTTAATATAAACGCCGCTTATTAAAAACACTTTTGTTCGGTCCCAATGTGTTTTTAATAAGCGGCGACTACTGTATATACACAATCGCACCTGCTCAAGGCAGTTTACAACCTTATAGACACGTTCGCGCTAAAAGTAGTTCTCAAATGATTTCCTGAAAATCTCATAGATTAGTTTTATTAGAACACCAAATTTGTGTTTATCTATCGGGATAAATAATTGGAGTGAAATAGAATCGCCTCTTTTTACTCTCAATGGTCTTCTGATCATGTTGAATTTTGATTGGTAGAATCATTGGAATGTGGATTCGAAGTCACGTGACCAACCTGTGTCAGAGATAGTATCTCTGTGTTCAGAATGGGGTGGTACTGGTGGTGCAAAGCAGCCAAAGAGACTACTGAGGACCATCAGATCAGACACTTGATCCAACGGTGTGGTCAAACCACCCCGGAAAGTCGAGCCTGGCTCATACACAATAATAATTCTGTTGCCAAATCCCGTATTTTACCTCACGAAACATCACTGCCAGCTTTGACAAAAGTTCGTCTCCTCTTCCCCATGCGACTAGATCATCAGCTGGAGACCGTTCTATGCGCTGTCTAATTTCGCCCTCACCAGGCGGACATGACGATTGTGTAGGCGGACAGAGGATCAGTCGGGTCCTGGGTTGCCTCACCCACTCCGCGCAGTACTCTGTTGACAGGATGAGATTTCAGTTCTACACACTTTCAGTTTTAGGGAACTATCAGCATGTATTGCCAGTAGCTATCAACTGACTATTGAGGACTGGATAGGACATACCTATATCCATCCTTCTGGCTATAAATGATGAGTCTTTTAAAACCAAAGTGCTTTTTCCCCCTGAAGCAAGTCAGCAGTAAAAATATGTTCAAACTGCAAGTCTTGTTTAAAATACACACGTGTGTGTGTGTGTGTGTGTGTGTGTGTGTGTGTGTGTGTGTGCGCGCGCGCGCGCGCGCGTTTTCGTGTTGTTGTTGTTAAATGTGGATATTTGTGTGGGAAGCCGATTTTTGAGCTCACATTCGGTGGTTGTGATGCAGAAAAATCAATAGCTTTTTTAATGCAAATTCATGAATAACATAGTACTGGTATTGCAAATGAAGTGATTGATTGTTCAGCACTTATGCACATTTTGCACGTGTGCACTTCATGAAACGATTCTTGCAGATATCCGCGTTGTGTAGTAATAATGGACAGAAAGTTTTACACCAAATGTGTCAAGAAATCAGTCCTTGATTGCGCTATGTTCTCTCAAACAAGTTAATCCTTCCAAAGTCTTGAGGACGTTGGTGGCCACAACGGAGTTCATCCGATGGACGGTTTGGAACTGAAATCAGGGCTTTCTCCCTTTGTACGAGTCTCCACACGATGACATCGATAAATTCTCTTCGGAGACAAGATATATACTTTTGTTCTTGACGACATTTGGTGAGAACTATGGGTTTCACAATATCAAGTCTAGTTGCCAAATGCCACTAACATACGTCTCCAAAAGATCACTGAAATGCATTTCACCACCACTATCATTACAACTACCACCGCCATTACTTCCAAGATCCCCGACCGCCACCTCCACCACCTCCATCACCACCACCACCACCACCACCACCACCACCACCACCACCACCACCACCACCACCACCACCACCACTACGGCCACCGCCACCGCCACCGCCATTTCCACCGCCACCGCCACCACCACCACCACCACCACGGCCGTCGCCGCCGCTACCACCACCACCACCGTTATCATAATCATGCACCACTACCTCCACAACCACCATCATCACCAATATCTCCATTACCACCATCATCACCAATATCTCCATTACCACCATCATCACCAATATCTCCATTACCACCATCATCACCAATATCTCCATTACCACCATCATCACCAATATCTCCATTACCACCATCATCACCAATATCTCCATTACCACCATCATCACCAATATCTCCATTACCACTATCATCACCAATATCTCCATTACCACCATCATCACCAATATCTCCATTACCACCATCATCACCAATATCTCCATTACCACCATCATCACCAATATCTCCATTACCACCATCATCACCAATATCTCCATTACCACCATCATCACCAATATCTCCATTACCACCATCATCACCAATATCTCCATTACCACCATCATCACCAATATCTCCATTACCACCATCATCACCAATATCTCCATTACCACCACGTACGCACGAACGAAAGAAAAAGAGAACAAGTATTCTCTAAGCTTCGACCTTACCACGACCACGGCGCATACGAGCTATCGCTGGCTTTGTTTCTTTTCGTCTTTAATTTCGATTCTTGTCAATGAGAATGCTCCATATCGTCCTACAGCAACGAAATGCATATGCAGCATTTTAAAACTCCCTCTGTGTTTCCTACAACATATCTAATTTACCCGCATCGACCCCCACCCACCCCCCACCCCCACCCCCACTCCTCAATGGCAGCAGGTGCACGGGTCTTTGCACAAAACGTCCTAGTTGTGGTTTTCTTTTTTCTGTAACCTTCATCCGCCATACTGGATGTGGCTTTCTGCAAGAGAGGAAAAAAGGAAATGTCCCACCCGCGCGCGCGTGCAAATACACACACGCCCGCGCGCGCGCACATGATCGCAGACGCGCACGCACACGCACATGCACACACATTAACAGAACTAGACGGAGACACAGACAGACAGACAAAGATGGACGGACGGACGGACGGACAAACGGACGGACGGACAAATGGACGGACGGAGAGAGAGAGAGAGAGAGAGAGAGAGAGAGAGAGAGAGAGAGAGAGAGAGAGAGAGAGAGAGAGAGAGAGAGAGAGAACTGAACTGAACTGAACTGAACTGAAATGAAATAAACTGAACTTTTTTTTGCGGAGACCGTCCTCCCAAAGCAAATGTAAACAATGAGGCTGATCACTTCCTTTCGGCCTGTGGATGTTTCAGGTCTTGCGATTAACAAAGCATACTATATCAGTAGATGTAACACAATGATTCTGCGTTCGCCATTTGCCTCGCAACATGAACTCAAATTTGACATTCAACTAGTAACAAAGTCAGGTGCGCATCTACCACGAGCATGACCACCCCAGCTACTATTAGAAACCAACATTTTGTTTCTTATTGTTGTTTTTGTTATCATCTTCCTTATTGAAATCAACAGTAATGACGATTACACAGCAACAACAAAAAGCAACCTTAGAGAAGTTGTATCCAGGCATGGTATATACATAATCATCTTGTAGGCTCTGGCTTCCCAAACTCAACAGCGGGTATGGGCTAATTTAGATCAGAAGGCAAGAGGATGAGAAGTTGAAGGGGAAGGAAAATGACGAAAGGAAAGAAGGGGCTAAGGGGCTATCAGGCATCAAAGGCTATGTACAACCACAACTTATCATAGAGAAATTGTTGATAAGCAGATGAATACATATAAATAGATTAATCTTCAAAATTGTATCATATACTGTTATAGTTAAATCTTGTAATAAAAATCCGTTTTCTTTCAAGATTCTATTGGCAGGCTCTGGATTTTGACCTATCACATGATCATGCAGGCAGGCGGGCATTCCACCAGAACGTGCTTGCAGACAATGCGCATCCACAGAAAAAGCACTCTGGTGGAGGCTCAAACCACAGTAAAGATAATGTGTAAAGTAACAGCGGCCCATCTGTACCAGCAGTGGATCGACCTGGAGGGAGAAGGAGAGGTCGGACGTCCCCCCTGCCCCAACCCCATCCCCACACAGGCGACACCTTGACAAGTTTTTGTTGGTCACTCTGTCAGCCGAGTCGGCCTTACAACAATTACAAAATACGTCCATTGATACGGGGCACAAGGTCGCTCGCGGGTACCCCTGCAGAGGAAGAAGTGAGAGAGGGCAGACGTCGCAACTTATCCGCCCTCTGGTTCCCCGGAATGCCAATGTGGCTGGGCGCCCAGCAGAAAGCGACCTCAGAGCCCCCTACGAAAAGACGACGTATCGGACTAAAAAGAATTCATAGAAAGGGATGGAATATCTCTCCACCCCGCAGAGCCTGCATGGTAGGGGAGGAGGGCGTTGGATTGCCGGGGGAAAGCATACCCCTTCCACCTATCATGACAACTGCTGCACCCACGCATTTGCTGTTGCTCCCAGCACACGCCCTTGTTTACCCAAAAAGACAGCACCCCTGGCCTGGCAGAAGACGTAGTTGCATTTAACTAGCTCAGACTGTGTGGCGTGACCTTGGCGCCAATCTATAAGTGCATAGTCAGGTCGTCGGCGTTTGCAGGTGTGTGGTTGGCTTGCACGATCGGCTTAATGGTGAGAGAGAGAGAGAGAGGAGAGAGAGAGAGAGAGAGAGAGAGAGAGAGAGAGAGAGAGAGGAGAGGGGAGAGGAGAGGAGAGGAGAGGAGAGGAGAGGAGAGGAGAGGAGAGGAGAGGAGAGGAGAGGAGAGGAGAGGAGAGGAGAGGAGAGGAGAGGAGAGGAGAGGAGAGGAGAGGAGAGGAGAGGAGAGGAGAGGAGAGGAGAGGAGAGGAGAGGAGAACAGAATAACTGAACTGAATTTTAATTCGAGGCCAAAGGCCCATTTACCTTTACCTGACGAACGGGTCTCTGTTGAGAATGACGCCATGTACAAACACGGTTTTTGCCGTAGTAATTTGGTCGTGCCATACATGTATACATGCACTATGATTAGATTTCAGTGTTCTTGGGCTGCATGGAATTGTGTCTACTATGTCAAGAGAGAGAGCTATAAACTTATCGGAGTTCTTCCTCTCTCCTCTTGAATGCACAAATTATGCACATAGCCACTGACCTTGTCATTCAGTCATTCGCTTCTTTAATGGAAAAGGTACATACATTTGTACTCAGTTTTTGTGAAAAAATATTTTAACATGTTTTTTCCTTAGTTCCTCATATGCGTGCATTTGTGTACATGGCCTTTTACATAACAATAATCTATTTTGAAAGACAAGCACTGTAAGGATTTCCAAAGCTGCTCTCGGTTTACAGAATCGACTGGTTTTCTTTCCCTTCCCAATATCAATAAAGCTCAATGTGTGCGCGCGCGCGCGCGTGTGTGTGTGTGTGTGAGTGTGTGTGTGTGCGCGTGTGTGTGTGTGTGTGTGTTGTGTGTGTGTGTATTCCCGTACCATTTAAAGTTTGATTCAAACTTGACGCACATAATCTAGGTGCCATAATGAAGTTTGTAGGTAGCACCATCAAGGGTAGTGTTTTTGTGTGCAGTTATTGTTGTTTATTTTTTAGCATTGGCCAGTGTGAGGCCATGCTAGCCCTTGCTTGAGAGGAGCATGGCGGCAGAAGTAGTCACTTGCATGGTAGAGACAAGGATGCCGAGGCAAGTGAAGGCTTGCTGATAGGTCCCTCTCAATACTAGAGATAATGCCTGTCCATCTGTGCACTTACTCGTAAAGCACGTTCCCACTCATAAGGCTTTGGTCTCCGATGTGGGAAGGGAGAAGGAGGCGAGCTGGGTAGTAGGTAGAGACTGCTATTATCTGCTTCCATACTCCTTTCTCCCTCTCTTTTCTGTCATTTTATCCTATAGACAGTTGGTCGTCTTTTGCCATACTCCTGTGTAAAGGGTGTGGTGGGTGTAGCGGATGAAGCCCGCTGGTAATCTAAAAAGGCAACGTAGTTTCCCAAGTCTATCCCCATACAATTGCTTCAGTATAACAGAATATACTATAAAACTATGGTCTATCATAACGGGATCGAAACACAGCTTGTTCAATATATCATTCTATTTTCCATCTCCATCCAAAGACGCTGACGCCTTGCAAGAATGCTAGTGAAGATCTTTTTCATCGAACACAATAGAGAAATAATTGTGTAATTTTCCATTCTCTCTTTGTTGAATAGTGCATGGAGAGTGGGATATATATAGATGAAGGAAGAGAGAGAGAGAGAGAGAGAGAGAGAGAGACAGACAGACAGACAGACAGACAGACAGACCTAGACAGAGAGAGAGACAGGCAGACAGGCAGACAGGCAGACAGGCAGACAGGCAGGCAGGCAGACAGGCAGGCAGGCAGGCAGGCAGAGGAGAGAGTCATTGGGCTGATTACAATTGAATACAATACATTACATAGCCTAAATGAATAATCTGGATAAATAAATAATGTGAGAGGACATTTCATCTCAGGAATACTGGAAGCTCCTCTTCGGTAGCATGCCACGCAAATTAGACGAAGAATTACTTACTGCAGACACATTAGATTCTGTTCTTCTTTTGAAAGCATAGCACAAATAAGTACTCACGGCACGTATAATACATGGCCCTTGCACAGAAAACAACTGTACAAGTGGTTCAACATAGTTATTCTGAATATATGGCACTACATACTTCATTCTGATGTCTTCGTAAGCTGGACAGTACAGAACAAAATGCTGCTCATCTTCATCTCTCTCATGACATGCTGGACACAAGATTTCCTAATTATCTGTACAATATCTCTCTCTGTCTCCTGTTAGTTCACTAATGTCCCGGCCAAAACGTATCCAAATATTTCTGAAGACTTTGCTGTTCAGGACGTACATATACGTTTCAATTCCAAAGATTGTTTTATATTCTCCATACTTCCTAATACGGATACTTCTATTCAAATCCGATTTCCAACAAGTGAATTTTTTATATCTATTATTCCCTGAGCGTCTGTTAAAAATGTGCGCTCTGTTGTCACTTCTTGAGCTACCCATACATTTCAAGCCCATTTCCCAAAACGTGAGTCCGAATCTTTGAAGCCCAATTACTGTTTCTCAACATTGATTTGCACATCATGTTAGGGAATCTGCTATCGTCCATGGGGATTTTTAGCCAATAGTTAATGGATTTTATAACAGCACTGATGTACAAAGGATACCTTCCAAATCGCCATAGACCATAGCATTGAGTGTTCTTATGCTGACATTCAGATACTGTTTCAGCAGAAGTAGATGTACACCTTCAATCATATGGCAACCATCTAATCCCCATAATTCAGAGCCATACATTAGTATATGGTGTATTTGTGCATCCAGGATTCTGTAGAATACATTTGGAGTTAGATATTACAGTACTCTCCAAATCTTAACAATACTGAATGCAGCAGCCCTTCCTCTACAAACAAAATGAGAGAGAGAGAGAGAGAGAGAGAGAGAGAGAGGTAACCATCTGGAAACGTATTGTAACATCATAAGTCCTTTTGTGGGGGTCACGTTCAACTGTTTTGCATATCTGCAAGAACTGAGGAAGCTCCACTTCCCTGTGCACCTTAGCTAATCCTATCTGTAGGAAACGACCATAGCTTCGCTTCACAATCGATCAAAGCTGCGCTGTGACTGCTGTTGACCCAAGCATTACAGCACATGCCCGACATGCATGACTGCCGTTGAAACCAGACATGGTTTCGGGGCAAGATCGTCTGGCAGCAGCGGAGGCTTGCTGCTGACAAAGCTAAGTCCCATAAAAAAGCACAGTACTCAGTCTCAGACTGGGGAAGACAGAATGACAGGATATACAAAAAAGGAAGAAAGGAAGATATTACCTAATAAGCCTTGGCTTTCGTGAACCGGAAGGGTGGGATGAGAGAGGTGTGTGGGTTGGGAGTGAGAGTGGGGGGAAGTGAATGAAAGGATGGATGAGGTTTTAGAGTTTTTCAACCTTCTTAGACCATGTAAGAACATAAACTTGCCAAAAGGCCGGGGTTGGTAGGATTATGGGCACGACAAGATGAATTCCTGCCATTCGCTTTTTACGAATCGCAAAGGGAGACGCAGTGAGTTTGTTCTGAAGGCCAGCCTTAGTGAGAGACTTTGTCAGACGAGAACTACGTTTCGCATTCTGTTTCCCAAGGCGCCTTTGACAAAACTGCGAAGTTTATTTCCAAACAACACATACACAAAAGACAACAGACTTAACTCGGTAACTGGTGTAGGCGGAAGGAAATGAAGTTCTAAGGTGTAAGGTGGGGATATATAAAAGTGAACGTATTTCACTTTCATGAATGGAAACTCACGGTAGCACGTGGAGGCGGATGAGTGAGTCAGATTACATGACGTTTCTTGCTATTCATGGGCAATGAGTTGCGTTGTAGTTGGGATTTTAGAGGATAGTAACTAGCTAGGGAGAATCCCGGGCATCTCGTCTCTGTGCACATGTGCAAGCGTCTTTGGTTGTCGATTGCTTGTTGACAGATAACGCATTATGCGCGCATGCAAGTCCACATGCAACTCATCTGCAATTTCCAATATTTCATGGCGATGAAATCTAATTTTGTTGTAGATTTATGCATCATCAATCGAGTGGATTCGTTCGGTCGATATTATGTCCCGTCTCCTTCGTTGCGTTTGCCGATCAAACACGCACTTGGACGCTGCCATCTTTCATGTTGACATAATCCTGCCTTGCGTTCCGTTGCACTCTGACTCATCTCTGCTACGACGTAGCAGGCTCAGGAGTTTCGATTGGTTGGTTTCTTTAATTACTTAAAAAGCACATTCATTATCATTAAAAGTAGAGATTTTTGGAGGCCCTCTTTGATACATGAATTCCCAAAATGATTTCACATTTAATTGTATCCCTCTTGATCGACTAAAAGACTTTAAAAAACCCACTAGGATCGATTATCGTTGATAACAAAAGGGAGGTAACCATCACTAGTCATTAAGGAAGGTCAAGGGAATCCCAAAATGTGTCATCTGCTACTTCGTTACAGGCATGGGTATAAATGCGGATGCGTACTACATAAATCAAACCATGACATACAATCCAATCTGCCACGATGATGAGTGCACTACAACATTCTTTTCTTTGAAATGTGAAAACAAACGGCATGTCTGCCACTTCCGTGGCTGTAACTCCGTGGCTCAAAGCATGTTTACCGTGGAGTGACTTCCATTTAATTTGATGTTTAGTATGAGCCGATTAAATGCGACTACGGGCGCTGTGGTTTCATTGTTGCTAGGCACAGCAAGTGGCGCACTCTAGTGTGAAGCAGTTAGAGCGCTTTCTGTGATGCTCCAGCTGCTGCGCGTCATTGAAAAAATATGTTTTTCGGTAGACCGTGGTCTTAATGAAAGCAGCATACCGAAAGTATATGTACTAACTAAATGTTCTACCCTTACAAGCTTCATCGAGGAACTTACGACACATTGGTTCAAGATTTGATCAATGGCAGCAGAGCATCCAGGGTGCATGAGCTAGTGGAAATCTTTGCTTTGCAAGAACGCTCCCTCGCACCAAGTGGAATAAAGCAAAAGTGTGATATTCTGGTGAATCATCCCTCTTTATTAGAAACGGTTGCAAGGACACGTACTCAGTTTACTGACAATCTGAGCTGTAAAAAGTGTTTCATCTTTTTGGACTAAACATCATTTCAGGCTGTGAAAACTGCAATTTTTTAAAATCTTGTTTCAACTTTTACTTTGTGGACTGCAGAGTTGTATCCTTGGGGAAATGTTTACCATTGTATTCTCAAAGGTTCCGTTTTTTCTAGCAGACATCATTACAAATTGTGAAAACTGATAAAAGATTTCATTTCGTTTCATTGTGAGCTTGTTGGATTGTAGATTTGCATCCTTGGGAGATGTGTTTACCAAAATGGTTTTGATGGTTTGTTTTTTCATCTAAATGCCAACAGTACATGTTAAGGAGAGGACCTTCTTACGTGGTTCTTCCCAAATTGGAGTAAAAATACTAAAGTAACTCATCAAATCACTCCTTTTACACCATATCTAAATCTTATTTTCCTCTATCATCCCTGGTTTTATGAATTGAAGCCACACACCCACCACATAAAACATAAGGCGACAGTGCATGCAGCACTGATATTTGGGGACTGGAAAGCTGAAAAGGTTCCTGTTGGCTGATTGCACTTAGCGTGGCTGGGAGCTATTGACGGAGAAAAACTGTTTTTGCTGTCAGTCTGTTTATAAGTTAAAGTGCAAATGGCAAGCAAAAAAGTATATATGGTGAATGATTTCCGGCATCAACAGGAAATCGAAACCATGATCAGAAAATGACTTTTTGTGTGAGTGTTGGGGCGGGTTTTTGATAGACGGAAAATGGCCAGAAACTACCAGCGAAACGAGGCAAAAGACTGTCTTCAATGTTTCAGACCTTTACACATCCTGACACTCTCGGGGGGAGGACCACACCTGGTTATACCTTAGGTGCTCGTCTGCTGCTTTCGTCTCTTTGCACGCCATTCGTGCATCTTGGGGCAGAAACTGCCTGTTTCCGCTACTGTTGGACAGTAGGTCTCTCGCCTCTGGTCTCTAACCATGAAGTGCATTCGATCTAAACAGTCTTTCGCTTGGCAAGTAGATCCTGTGCAGCTAGCATGCCTGTACCCCAGTTTTTTTTCCCTTTTAGTAGTCTAAAGTCTGAAGCAGTGCTCGGTAACCGCCGAGAATTCTTACCTCACAAACGTTACTGTAGAACTTAAGACTCAATTGTTCTAGAATTGAACACATTCTGAACCGTCCTGCGTGCAGGACGTGACGTTTTGCGCGCTGAAAGAACACGTACCGGGAAAAGATGGAAGAAAGTACAAATGCGAGTTTCTTGTGAATTAGCTCTTTTTCTTGGTAAAGAAAGTTTAAGAGAGCACATACCCAAGTCACTGTGAAACTAGGCATGAAAAAAGGTCTTCCTTGGGCAAGACAACATTTTGAACTGTGAACCTGCAAACAAATTTGTCTGTTTAATGCTTGTGTTTTTAGGCTCCTTGTATTGCATCCGTGGAAGAGGTGCTCTCGCTTATGTTCCCATTTCCTGTTTCATACTGAAATTCTGCCAGTGAATATTAAAGGGCACTCGGAGAGTGCATACCTCCGCCAAGGCAGTCAGAGTGGTGGAGAAATCACAGCTGAACATATCAAGAACATAGCAGACGACAGTCAAACCCGCTTGCTCACTCTCTCGCACTGCAGTCGTGATCTCGCGCGAGGCTAGGGGGCGGCTAAAAATAGGTCACCACGATACAATGTATGTGTGTAGTTGTAATTCCAAAACGAGACAACAGATAGCCTCCAACATTTCATCGATTGTTTCTTTGGTGAAACTCTGACCCTGCACTAAATCTCATCAGACTCCGTACTGAAATTTCTTTTAGTTATCTTGCCGAATAATAAACAAACTAACAAACAAACGAACGCACTACATAACCGCCTGACAAAACCAAACCTCCTCGGTAAATGTTTTCTCCTTTGCCACGGGGACTTATGAATTGCAGTCACACTGCTACCACGAGGTTTTAGTGCCCACAATAACAATACAAGCAACACTACTCTTGGCGGACTGGCACGCAAGAAATGCTCGCATTGAAGATTGGTATTTTTTATGTACATTGCTGGAAGGTATGACGAGTGCGTGAGGTATTTTTCCTGTCAGTATTTTTTGCATGTAGAAGTGCAAATAGGCGGCGAAAGTGACGTTCATTGATTGAGTTCTGGCCCATCGGGAAGAAATTAAAGCTATGATCAGGATATGGCTCTTTTGAAGGGTGGGTGAGTGGGAAGATTAAAGAAGAAAAAAACTGCAGCAATATGTTATTTTTGAATAAGTAGGTCGGTAGTAGATTCGCTTGCCCAGCAGTTGTTTTGCATCTAGCATGCACGGCACTTTCCTTTCCTGTCTGTGGGCTAAGGACTGGAGCAGAGTTCCGGAACCACTGAAGAAATCTTCTGACCGAACTAAATCAACTCATTTGTTCATGGGTTGAACACTGTAAGCATGTATGAATAACTTGTGCTTTGTAAGAAGACAAACCATCACAAATTGGAAAAAACCAGAACTGCAAGATTATGGTGAATCATCCACCGTTATTAGATATTTCGACAAGGCTACGTTCCCCACTCACTAGGAATGTGAGCTATAACTATAAGAAAAGTTTTTTTTGGGGACATGATGCATTTACTGACCGTGGACCCGCTAAACGACTTCATCACATTAAGACGTGTGTTTCGCGGAGTCTAAAGTTGCATCCGTCGACAAGGTGTTCACTCGCATTTCTCGTGGTTTCCTTTTCTTACACACACACATACGTGTACATATTTACTTATTGACCCACACACGCTCGCACACACACACACGTGCGCGCGCGCGCGTGCACCCACACGCACGCACACATATTATATAAAGGAATGGACTGCGTTACGTCGGTAACATCTCTTACGCTGATTCTCCCCACCTCGGAGCAAAACCAGCAACAGCAGTAGAACTACTCATTATTTCACTCCTCATATATCACATCCCTCTCTGCTGTACTTATGATTCAAACCACGTGCCCGCCACGATGGTCTTCTTGTTCAAAGTGACCAAGCCAAAGGCAGACAAGACCGGAAGAAATACCCTAATCGGCGGACTGGCTATGTGCTTCGCTAAAAAACATGATGGGAGCAGTTACTCATGCTGTTAGTTTACTTTCTGCATTAAGAAGTCCGACTGTCAGACCCAAATAATTTCCCATCTCATCAAGAAATTGTAGCCATGATGTGGGTATGGGTTTTCCGGAATGTGGAGGGTGTGGGTGATATATTTAGAAGCCAAAATGACTGATCCATTTGAACTTTTAAAAAACTTGAAAGTCCTGTGGATCAAACGCTCGACTGGCAGTTGCCTCGCATCTAGTTTGTATTGCTACTGGTCTTTCTTGCTCGCATTCTTTGAACCCGAGTCAGAAGTGACTCTGGCACAGTTCGCAATGAATGAATAATAGACTTGACCCTTTGTATTAGAGCATTGCGCCAAAAATAGTTCGTTCTGTAACTATGTGTCTCTTCACTTTTTACAGAAATGATTTAGATGTCAAAACGTGTTTCCATTTCAACACAAACATTTTATTTTATCGAATAAACGCTTGTTTATTGCCTCAACAAGAGTAAGTTATGAGTTTTTTGCGAAATGGTCTTAGAACTACTTTAACGGTGTATTGTCAGGGAGCAGATCAGCTATTCCACAAGCCTCTTGCGTGACCCTCATTAGAATTTTACGGACAAAATTCTTCCATCACGTGATGTCAACTGTGTTAGAGATTTTTTCGCCGGTAGACAAAGTCTCTAGTAAACTAGAATGTCTTGCTCGGTGCACAACATTCTTTTAAGGCAATGTTCAACCTCCAAAACATAATTTTTCATCAAAACAATTCAAAATAAGTTTTTGGGGAATAAAACAGATTTGTAGCCATTAATCTACAATTACTCCAAAGATCAATGCTCACTCTGGACCAACAATGCTTTTTTGAATACAATCTTTTTCATGAGGTCTGAAAAAACAGCCTAACTAAATATGCATACATTAAAACATTCATATCAAAGAGGAAGGAAAGAAGGTTGCTGCTATGCTGCTGGGAAAGCAGGTGAATCATACCAACATGGAGATGGTGACTGAGCATTTTTCAGATGTCAAATCTGGAATCGAATCATCCACTTGATTAAGATTTGATTTCGAGAGCATTTTTCTCAATTTGTGATTTTTTCGTCAGACTGCTTTCTTATTGTAAGGATTGCAAGGCGAATCTTGCTTTAATTTTAATTGCCTGCGAACTTTGCGCAGAAATGTGATATACATTCAGAATTGAAAAAAACTAAATTTATTGTAGGAAACATTTTTCCTGTCTGTTTTACAAAGGTAAAATACCAAGAAATGTTACCGTGTCGCAACGTGAAATTGCATGCTGGATTTGTAAAATGCACAACTCTGTCAAAAAATGATTTATGTTTGATATATGTAGTGTATTGTCATTGTCAATGTATGGCGCTTTTGTGGATAACATTTCATGCAGAAATACGCAAACTTTTAAAAGTTATAAATAAAATAACAATATATCTAGTTTTATATTTTGGCGGCGATATTGGTCACATGACCCAACCAAACTGTTCAAAAATCATTACAAAGACTCTGTGCCCCAAATACTTATGTTATACTCAGTTATCAAACTTATAAATGTAATAATCTAAGGGCTCATTAGAAAGTTTGAACCTTGCCTTAATTAACAGCATCCCTTACCTACCGAGTACGTGAGTGTGTGTGAGATTGAAAGCGACTGCCGTGACTAGTCCATCAAACTAAACGGTTCACTATACTTCAGGCTGTCGACTGGCTGTTGCTTCGCGGCTAGGTTGTACGGCCATTTAACTTTCTCTTTCGATGGTCCGAGGACATAGACCAGCATCCCTAAACAACAGAGTAAGTCTTCTTACTTTAAGAACTTTTGATTGGGACTTGATTTGGTCAAAATTTGGAGATTGCCAGCATTGTGGAGCATCAACTAGTACTGACTTGATTCTGGTGAATCATCCATATTCATTGAATAAGTATATAAGAATGCGTTCTCTAACCCCTGCCAAACTGAATATTGAAAAGACCATTTCCCAAGATAAGACGCTTTTACTTTCTGATTTAGACCATTCACTCCTCCTGGGGTATAGGCAGTCAACACGAGACGTCCAGGGCCCTCTCTCTCTTGTACAGCTCAAGAGCATGTAGAGCTCCACAGAGCCGTCACGGCAAACAAAATCCGGCTTTTCTATTCAAACGTGAAGTCAGTGCTGCTGTATGGAGACGAGACACGGACAGCGACAAAGACAACCAACC
Organism: Theodoxus fluviatilis; assembly: GCA_034096865.1. NCBI lineage: Eukaryota > Metazoa > Mollusca > Gastropoda > Cycloneritida > Neritidae > Theodoxus > Theodoxus fluviatilis. The sequence continues at coordinate 37,510 of JAWQFJ010033955.1, forward strand.
CTCAGCAAAATGCGGACATCCATCAACAGCTGTCTAAGAAGAATCCTCCAGATCCACTGGCCAGACAAAATCAATAACATCAACTTGTGTAAGACGACACCGCAACTGCCAGAAGAACGTGAAATCAAAAGAAGAAGGCGGAGATGGATGGGGCCCCCGCTACGCAAACCCAGCGTCAAGCATCACCAGACAGGTCATGACACGGAACCCCCAAGGGAAGAGAGAGAGAGGCTGACCGAGAGGCACCTGGCGAAGAGGCCTCCAGGCTGACACCAAGAGATAGATGCAAGGATGCACGGATGGATGGATGGTGTTGCGGCCTATCAGCCCTTTGTAGGCTATGTAAGGCCATTAAGCACGAAAATCGCTACAACAGTTTAGAGCAGGCGCAAATCAAGTCACGATGTCTCTATTTATTCGCCTCTTACGAATGGCGTAGGGAGACACGGTGGCTCAATTCTGCAGCTGACACCAAGAGGATGGATCTTCCCTGCCGCGACCTGAAGGCAAGGGCGCAAGGCACCTCTCATGATTTTCAAAATGCTAAAAGGTTTCATCACGTTTTGCTTGTGAAACGCACGCATAGTATTTGCTTCCTGGATCCCACAACAGCATCTTTGGACAGTGTGCTTATCATCCTCACTGCCAAAAGGCCCTGTGGCCCCAAGGGACGGACAATTTAAAGTTATCCCATGTTGTGTAGCGGCTGAACTGTTCCAGAGAAGATACATGATCTGAGAGTATGTGTGTGTGTGTGTGTGTGTGTGTGTGTGTGTGTGTGTGACTGCGCTTATGCACTTGCGCATTGCCATAGATGAGAACAACACGGTTCCACAAATCCATCATACAGGTAGTTTTGGGTCTCCTAAATTATGCAGATAATATTTGAGTCTGAGTGTGTGTGATAGCTGGTATCTATTACTTGTTTTCTAGACTGTGTGATGTTTCTGTTTTATTTCCAGGAAAAGCAATTTAATGTCCTTATAGGTTTAATAGTCTTGCGCTGTATTACATTTAGTGTGTTGTGTTGAGATGTGTTGCATGCTGCGTTGTATTGCATTGCATGGTGTTGTGCTGTGCCGTCTTGTGTATGTGCCTGCAAAAAGTGTCACATTAAGTGTGGAAGGATTTTATATTAAATTTACCTGTGAAAGACACTTTATACTCATCCATCAGTTATTACTGTGATCTCCCAAAATCCTCTAATCTCTCCTGGATTTGTGAATGGAAATAATGCAACGGTCTGGTTGGATGGTGGACGGATTGTTCGAAACCTCTGTGCATTCAGTTACCCCATTGGCTGATTGGTAATCAAGCGGTATTCTCATTGGCTTATCGGTATCACACACATACACATCACGATATCAAGGGTTTCCTGTCATTTGATTTCGTGTCGAAAGGCGAGAGGAGCGAAAATTACGTTTATTGATTGAAGTCTCCCTACACTGATTGATTTTTCCCTACACTGATTGATTTCTCTCTACACTGATTGATTTCTCCCTACACTGATTGATTTCTCCCTACACTGATTGATTTCTCCCTACACTGATTGATTTCTCCCTACACTGATTGATTTCTCCCTACATTGATTGATTTCTCCCTACACTGATTGATTTCTCCCTACACTGATTGATTTCTCCCTACACTGATTGATTTCTCCCTACATTGATTGATTTCTCCCTACACTGATTGATTTCTCCCTACACTGATTGATTTCTCCCTACATTGATTGATTTCTCCCTACACGGATTGATTTCTCTCTACACTGATTGATTTCTCTCTACATTGATTGATTTCTCCCTACACGGATTGATTTCTCTCTACACTGATTGATTTCTCCCTACATTGATTGATTTCTCCCTACATTGATTGATTTCTCCCTACACTGATTGATTTCTCCCTACACTGATTGATTTCTCCCTACACTGATTGATATCTCCCTACATTGATTGATTTCTCCCTACATTGATTGATTTCTCCCTACACTGATTGATTTCTCCCTACATTGATTGATTTCTCCCTACACTGATTGATTTCTCCCTACACTGATTGATTTCTCCCTACATTGATTGATTTCTCCCTACATTGATTGATTTCTCCCTACACTGATTGATTTCTCCCTACATTGATTGATTTCTCCCTACACGGATTGATTTCTCTCTACACTGATTGATTTCTCCCTACATTGATTGATTTCTCCCTACACGGATTGATTTCTCTCTACACTGATTGATTTCTCCCTACATTGATTGATTTCTCCCTACATTGATTGATTTCTCCCTACACTGATTGATTTCTCCCTACACTGATTGATTTCTCCCTACATTGATTGATTTCTCCCTACACTGATTGATTTCTCCCTACACTGATTGATTTCTCCCTACATTGATTGATTTCTCCCTACACGGATTGATTTCTCTCTACACTGATTGATTTCTCTCTACATTGATTGATTTCTCCCTACACGGATTGATTTCTCTCTACACTGATTGATTTCTCCCTACATTGATTGATTTCTCCCTACATTGATTGATTTCTCCCTACACTGATTGATTTCTCCCTACACTGATTGATTTCTCCCTACATTGATTGATTTCTCCCTACACTGATTGATATCTCCCTACATTGATTGATTTCTCCCTACACTGATTGATTTCTCCCTACATTGATTGATTTCTCCCTACACTGATTGATTTCTCCCTACACTGATTGATTTCTCCCTACGCTGATTGATTTCTCCCTACATTGATTGATTTCTCCCTACACTGATTGATTTCTCCCTACACTGATTGATTTCTCCCTACATTGATTGATTTCTCCCTACACGGATTGATTTCTCTCTACACTGATTTATTTCTCCCTACATTGATTGATTTCTCCCTACACGGATTGATTTCTCTCTACACTGATTGATTTCTCCCTACATTGATTGATTTCTCCCTACATTGATTGATTTCTCCCTACACTGATTGATTTCTCCCTACACTGATTGATTTCTCCCTACATTGATTGATTTTTCCCTACACTGATTGATATCTCCCTACATTGATTGATTTCTCCCTACACTGATTGATTTCTCCCTACATTGATTGATTTCTCCCTACACTGATTGATTTCTCCCTACACTGATTGATTTCTCCCTAACAGAGAATATGAAACTTCGTTACCAGGAAGTGGTACATCTTTGACAGATTAAGAAACAGACATATTAAAAAACCGCAGTGGTTTCACAAATGCAACGACTGGTCTTTTCCCTTTGCCTTACTCTGTCTGCGCAGTGTTATTACCTCATTTAACTTTTTAAATATTTCGTTTCTGTTCTATTTTACGGTGTGTAATCATGATATTCTTCTACCGGTAATTCAGAAAGGGAAATAATTATTTGCGCATGGCTGGCTCGAAATATATATTTGGTACAAAGACTGCACATCGAGTACATGTAGTTTGCATTCAAGCAACAATATATGAAAATAAAATAAAGTGAACCCGAAAAACTTGTACAGACAATTACATGCTGTAGATTTCATGGGGGCATGATGAGAAGGATAAGGTTTGGAATGGGGGTTGGGGTGGGGGTGGGAGGGAATAGAGGGAGGGGGGAGAAGGGGAAAGGAGAAGAGGAGGGAGATAGGGAGAGGAGAGAGAGGGGAGAAGGGGGGTAAAGGGAGGGGGGGGGACCATGGTCATGAAGTATTGGAAGAAGGGGAGTTTCTTGTTGTCATATTGTATTCATAGTGATAATATCGCTGACTACCTGCTCTGAAACTTGTCCAAAATATATTATGTAACTCAACAAAAACGTGTACATACATTTTGGACAGCTATACTCTCATCAAGCATTCATGCTTGTCGAAATTAACTGTAAATACTTAGAAATCTAACTTCAGGTTGTATACACTCAATTATAAGTCTCATGTACACTTCTTCCATTGAATCATAATTGTACACTATCAAGTTGATTGTTTTTTAAAACATGCACATTACATGAGTGTAATGGAGTAATGTTTTACTGTGGGTCATTGGCTGAAATAAAGATGAAGTGTGTTTCCTCAGTGGTGACCTCCTCAAGTGTTATTGCCCTCACTTCATGGTGGCAAGACGTGCATAGGTAAGGTTGGGAACCTCTGTGTATGTATGTGTGTGTGTATGTGTGTGTGTGTGTGTGTTTGGGTTTGTGTGTGTGTTTGTGTATATGTTTGTGTGTGTATATGTGTGTGTGTGTGTGTTTGTGTGTGTATGTGTGTGTATGTGTGTGTTTGTGTGTGTGCGCGCGTGTATGTGTGTGTAAATGTGTGGTGTGTGTGTATGTGTGTGTATTTGTGTGTGTATATATATATATATATATATATATATATATATATATATATATATATATATATATATATATATATATATATATATATATATATATGTGTGTGTGTGTGGATATGTGTGTGTGTTTGTGCGTGTGTTTGTATGTGTGTGTGTGTGTGTGTGTGTGTGTGTGTGTGTGTGTGTGTGTGTGTGTGTGTGTGTGTGTGTGTCGGGTGAGATGCCCTGACTGATGACAGCAGTGTTTGACGACAGCTAGTCTACAAAGGCACCAAGGCCATCAAAGCAGAGCGCCTGGCCACCCTCGACAGGAAACACCAGGCCAGAAAATACAAACCGAAGGCCCTACTCCCGCTGCAGCGGTCTGCCCTCGTGTGTGGACGTCCCTGCGCATCGGAATTGGGCCTGAGGACACACATGAGACGCCACTGACGTCATCTTCGCAGAGCAAAGGACCTCAATGATGATGGCGTATGTATGTGTGTATATGTGTGTATGTATGTGTGTTTGTGTGTGTGTATGTATGTATGTATGTATGCATGCATGCATGCAGTATGTATGTATGTATGTATGTATGTATGTATGTATGTATGTATGTATGTATGTATGTATGTATGTATGTATGTATGTATGTATGTATGTATGTATGTATGTATGTATGTATGTATGTATGTATGTATGTATGTATGTATGTATGTATGTATGTATGTATGTATGTATGTATGTATGTATGTATGTATGTATGTATGTATGTATGTATGTATGTATGTATGTATGTATGTATGTATGTATGTATGTATGTATGTATGTATGTATGTATGTATGTATGTATGTATGTATGTATGTATGTATGTATGTATGTATGTATGTATGTATGTATTTATGTATGTGTGTGTACGTGTGTGTGCGTGCGTGTGTGTGCACGTGCACGCGCGCGCGCACGCGTGAAGAATATTTTGGAAAATGGATTAGTGGAGATGAATAGTATATACGTTGTGGGGGAGGTGGAAGAAGGATGCCAGGATAGGCAGATAGACGGTGGGATGGGATAGCGGAGTGGGGAGCAAAAGGTGCATGAAGAGAGGGGGTGGGAGGGAATGAAGCCACACAGGCTTTCCCTTATTGGAACCACTGAGTCAGCAGGCGTCAGCACAGACTGCAGACGACAGATTACACAACACGTGATAGGGAGACAGCGCTCCTACCACCAGGGATGGACCCATGCTCGCGTTCTCTCCTTAACTCGCTTTTGACGACACCATCAGCGTGTTATAGTAAACTTCAAGTATGATAATACTTTCCTCTCTACTACAAAAGGTACCTTCTTCAAACTTCGTCTATCCTTTACAAACCAAGGCTTCGTACAAGACCACGAAGCGAGAATGGTGTGGGTGGGAAGGTGCACATAGTGTACAGAAGTGAACAAAGATAAGTGTGAGGGAAAGGGAGGGGGTGGCGGGGGCGCAAAAGGGAGGGCAGGAGAATGAGGAATGCGTGCTTGTGTACTCGAGAGACGGCCGGGTTCATGCCTTTACGAGTTAGAGCTAAAGAGCCCCAAAGCATGACGCTCCGGCGTCGAGGGAGTTCACCTTTCTCAAGGGTCCATTGACGTCAAGGCCCTCCGACCAATCGCAACAGTGGATTTCCATTTTTATAGTCTCGTCATGCCGTGTCACCATGTGCATGCACAATCTATTTTTGGTACCTGTTCTCTTCTGATCAGGATTGTGAAAGGCCTGGGGGCGTTGCATTGGAATAGCCACGCCGTAACCTGCCCATCCCTTTTCCATTGGTGTGGAGAATTTTACTATATAGGCGGTTTCTTTCTCAGTACAGGGGTACGCGTGCAAGCAAAATAGTAGGTTCACTCACTGCCTAGATCGATGACATGGGCAGCGTTTTGTTTGTGCTGTTGCCAAGCTTGTTCGTGACTGGCTGCGAAAATAGAAGTGGACGAGTCATCAAGAAGCTAAGAACAGCTTTATTGTAAGGCTTGTGACTGAACAGCTTTTTGAGACAGCTTAGTGTCTTAATTTCGTATGAGATAGACCAAATAAAAAATAAACGGAAAAAGACATAATTTCATTAGAAATGTAAAAGCATTGTTTTAAATTCGAACTGGCCAAGCAGCCAGCCAGTCAGCCTCTACCTGACCCAATGAGCACACGACCCCACAATCAAACAAGCAAACAAGGGAAACAAATAAAGCTAGAACCGCGCTGATTTGGGCGTCTGTTTCGTAACATGTCGAATGCAACGACTTTCCTTGGCCCTGGAGCCAAGGGAGAAACAGTGGATAACCTTTCAGGCCTCCACGTGACGTCATGCAAGGTCGTTTCTTGCTCCAGATGAGGATGCTTTCCAAGACCGCCATGGCGAAATGGGCAATGCATGGCAGTTTCGTAAGGCCTGCTCACACAGTAACGCTAATTATGACGAGTAACTTCAGTAAGTAAAAAAAAGAGCACACGGACAGAACGATTCCTGTTTCGCAGAATGACTTTAAATAATTCACTCTTAATGTAGCGAACATTCACAACGGCGGTGTTCGATTTCGGAGAAAGATAGACTAGAAGATGGATGAATGGAAGATTGGATGGACGGATGGATTGATGGATAAAAGGACAGAAAAATGGATGGACGGACGAACGAAAGGGCAGATGGATTCTTGGATGGATGAGGCTTACTGGCCTCTCAGCCTTAGTAGAGTATGCAAGCGTTTAACTACCTTAAATACTTGTCTTGGCTGCAACATGAGTTATTTCATCATCTGCTGTTTGCGAATCATGCAAGTAGTCGCATTGGTTCTGCATATGCCCTTCTCCAAACCACAAGAGAAAGTTAGACATGTCATCTTATCGATCAGAAAAACTTGAGGATCATTTGAAAGGGTGAAAACCTCTGAAGGGCTAATTAGAGCCGTGCCGACCTTGTCATCTTTCAAGACAGTGCAAACAAGACAAACCGTTGAATCCAATCGCCTCATTATATGGGGCTTTGTTCGGGGGCCAACTCTTACGCAATGAATGCAAATGAGTTTGATCTTTTAAAATTTAGAGAAAATTGAAGGGAAAAAAGGCAAGAATACGGAAACATCGGTGGAAAGTGATTAGTACGCATTCGATTTATTGCCACAGTGCGGATTATGATTATTAAGCTGCGTTTTGTCTGTCTCCAAACAAATTCCACAAGAATTTAGTCAAGGTGTTCAGGCACGAACGCTTCAGTGAGCGTCAAAGTTTCACACACACACACACACACACACACACACACACACACACACACACACACACACACACACACACTAACACACTAACACACACACACTAACACACACACTAACACACACACTAACACACACTAACACACACATACACTAACACACACACTAACACCCACTAACACACACACACACACACACTAACACACACACTAACACCCACTAACACACACACACAAACACACACACACAGAAAACATAGAACTAGTGACTTTTCCGGGCAGCAAGTCACTACCTAGGTTGGTAGACAGGAACCTCTTCCTGTAATTGTACCCTATCTCAAGCTCACATGGTACGGGTATGCAACGTGTCACAACTGCCTAAGGCCATCATGAATTATATAGTAGAGGACAAGCACCACAAAGGGAGACAATAAGGAGCTTGGCTCGGTTAGATCAAAAGATGGACCGGTCGCAGCTTTGTCGTCCATCTAAGAATGACAGATGACCACCGGGCAGTGGAGTTCCCTGATATAGCAGTCTGCCTGGCGCCCTAACAATCCTAAATCTCGTGAAGATGGAGAACAGCAGTCAATCATCTCAAGAGGGAACTGAACCGCGGCTTGTACTCGCCGTGCATGATTGCTAACATGTCGAGCTACGTCAGATCCCGATGATAAATAAAGATGTGTTCATCAAAGTAGTAAATCGTTCGCCTGGGGTCAATTTACTCTTGCAGGGGAGGTAATGCGACTTTTCCGAGGAAACGCGAACGCATCTTTCTAATAAAGGAACACATTAAAATGATCGTGTTAACACTCCCTTTTTAGAGGACGCAGAAAGGTTTGGATTGTAATGATGGTCAAGTCAAGTCATCCCGTGCAGGGAGTGCACCACGGCACCCAATCATGACAAGCTTAGGATAGCTCAGTATTTGTCTGTCTGATTGTTCATAAACTGCCATAGCGTTTTCGATCAGCTGCTCATTGACTAGGAGGTCAAGTGCACGACGGCTTGAACTTGACATCTGAGGGAAAACCCTTAATGGAAAACTAGTTCTGTAAGACAACGTGAAGTGCTCTTTACATATACTTTGCCATGCCTTGAACCAAACAACTTCATTGCAAATTCTGCACTGCGAAAACTTTGACTCGCAACTGTTTAAAAGTACACCAGCGTTTTCCTGAGAAACCGGACTTCCTTATTGTTTGAAGTCTACTTTCAGCTGACTGCATACCCTTTTGTTATGACACGGTCAACTGGCAAAAGTCTCTTCAAACCAACTCAGCCACGGTAAAGTACTCAGTGGTGCCTCAAGGTCTCCGTCAGGCTGTGGCATAACACCACAAACTCTCTGTAAAGTTCAGAGTGCAGAGATGCCTTGGCCGAACTGGGTTCCAGGGGCAGCGCCATGGTCAAGCGTCCAAGGAGGCCGAAATTAAATTTGAGAATAATTTTTCTAAGACTCCTTTGTGGTCTACCGTGATAGGTAATCACATGCAGCATATGCTGTCAGGCTCTGCCTAAGTTGTTTCCGCCCTCGAAAATTAGGACCATTTTATCTTAAATTTGCTGATTATTGGAGAATTTTCCAGCCTGGTCCCCGTCCACATGAGTGCTTTCAAGTTCGAAATCACAAGGCATGACGGTGATTAAGCCTGAGGGGAAAGAAAACCTCAAAGTGCTTTTTGTAGAATAATCACCGACGCAAGGTGGCAAGGTGACACTACAGTCGTTGATGAACGCGTCGTGGGATCCGGGCTCGTGCATACCGCGTCTGTTTGATGTCACAACACTCCAGCTGAAGCACTGTGACATGCCATGAACCTGTATATGTATATATGTGACACGCTGTGACCTGCAGTGACACACGTGACGTGTGTGTGACACGCCATGAATTGCAGGGGACACGATGATCATGGGCTTGTCACGTGACATGAGAATAAAGGGCCAATAAACTTCAACGTGTAGTAATGGCTGGAGACAGGTTCACCAGGGTGAGGCTAAAAACAGTAGCAGTCTCGTGACAGCCTCCATTTTTGTAGGATAGAAACTGGAATGCATATATCAGATGACGTATGTGTTCGTACACTTAGAGGAATAAAGGTCGGTTGATGATGGTAAAAACCTTGCATCAAAGAATGAAGATAGTTTGATTACAACAAATAAAGCATCGTTGATATTGATAATGGATAAATATCCTTTTTATCCCTCCAGGTTTACTGGAGGTCCTCACAGCTGTATCTGTCTGTCAGTCTGTCTGTCTGTCTGTCTGTCTGTCTGTCTGTCTGTCTGTCTGTCTGTCTGTCTGTCTGTCTGTCTGTCTGTGTGTGTGTCTGTCAGTCCCGACTTAACGGCTGATATCTCAAACACTACTGGACGGATGTCCTTGACATTTTGCACACTTACTGGAAGTTTGGTCTGATTGAATGTGTCAAATTTTCAGAATCAAGGTTTGAAAAGAAAGTGATTTTTTAAGGTCGTAAATTCGAAAACACCCCCTAAAATGTCAATTGACCGAAAGGCGAAAGGCAAAATGTGTGACGTGATCATTTGACGTGGAATAACGTGACGTAATTTTATCTGTATGTCTGTCTGTCTGTCAGTCCCGACTTAACGGCTGATATCTCAAAACCTAGCGGACGGATTTCCTTGACAATTTTCACACTTACTGGAAGTTAGGTCCGATTGAATGTATCAAATTTTCAGAATCGAGGTTTGAAAAGAAAGTGATTTATTTAGGTTATAAACTCGAAAACACCCCCCTAAAATGTCAGTTGACGGAATGGCGAAATGCGTGGCCTAATGGCAGTGAATCGATATTAAACTTGGCAGAAATAGACCTTGAGTATCTTAAAATGTACAAGACCACTCAAATTTCATGAACTATCATCCATTTTTCTACAATTTACAGTGCAAAATCCGAACCAAGGCGGTTTAGGGAAAATAACGTTATAAATGCTTTACAAACACTCAGACATACCAGTTCTATAATGGCACATTTGGTAGAGCGTTGGACTCTTGGTCATGCATGACCAGGTTCGATTCTGCACTGAAACTTTTTTTTCTCTCTTTTTTCGAGAGGTTGTGGGTTCGAACCCGACCTGGTTTTTGTGTTTTTTGTGTGTGTGTTTTTCCCCCACTTTTCTCGAGAGGTTGCGGGTTCGAACCCAATCTTTTTCTCTTCTTTTTTAATGCCAAAACCTGGAGGTTCAGCGCCAGCGGTTTTCATTGCTTGACTGATATTTGTTTATCTGCCATGTGCAGCCTTACAACCAAAGCAAAACCCTGGTTAGATTCTAGCAAACTTTCAGGAACCCACAACTTCTGTTGTCATCAACATTGATGTGCTCTCGACTGTCTTATGACGGGCCAAAATGCGTCGGCTGAATAAAAATTGGTCGGTCGGTCGGTCAGTCGGTCGGTCTCTCCCACCTTCTCTCCGTCCCTCCCTCCCTCCCTCCGTCCGTCCGTCCCTCCTCCTCCTCTCTCTCTCTCTCTCTCTCTCTCTCTCTCTCTCTCTCTCTCTCCCTCTCTCTCTCTCACACACACACACACACACACACACACATATGCACGCATACACACACACACACACACACACATGCACGCATACACACACATAGACACACACACACATAGACACACACACACATACACACGCACATGCACGCATACACACACACACACACACACACACACAAACGCAAACACGAATGCACATACACACATGCACAAACATTTATACAATCACACACACTACCATAAACACATGACTACGTACGTAGACTCACTCAGACTAAAGAACGATAGTAGACCAGACATCATGCTGACAGACAGAAGGAAAATTCAGTAGACCAAGTCAGAGCCATCAGTCATGTAGACCAAGTGTTGTGTCTGTCCTTTTGCTCTTCCAGGTGAGGCAGCGCCGTCAACACAACGTCCAGTTTACAAGGTGTACGGGAATGGCTTCACGCGAGCAGGCAAGACTGTGACAATGGACTGTGTACTGGATGGACATCCAAACTTTGTGTCCCGTCCTCCTTCCTACCAATGGCTCAAGGACGGCGAGGTCATCCCAGGTCAAAGCTCCAGCACGCTGGCTCTGCACAGTGTGACAAGACAGGACGCAGGCAACTACCAGTGTGGACCTTCTGGCTCCGACGTGGACAGAAAGGGCCTTGACCTTCACGTGTTTGGTGAGTGTCGAAGTATATACTGCTTACCTTTTGCTAAGGATAGTAACTTTCCAGTGACGTGTATTGAGTTAGACACAAATGTTGTCCTAAAATTGGATACTCCTGGAAAGGAATTCATTTTTATTAGTATTCACTGAAATATATGTTAAAATTCTCAGTTGTAGGGGTAATACGGGTTTACCCTCGGAGACACCGCCAGTTTCACAGATTTCTGAGCTATGGGAGAAAATTTTGAACATTTATTCACAATTGGATCTCGACTTTATTCTGTCATTTTGTGAACTGCTGTGATGAGAGATGGCTCCGGCAAGGTGAAAGCATCACCTGACACCAGAACAACTTGGGTTTTGTATTGGGATGCTGAGAGGGGGATCCACTTCCTCCTCCGCTACCTACTCCTCCACCTCCTCCTCCACTACCTATTCCTCCACTACCTCCTCCACTACCTACTCCTCCACCTCCTCCTCCACTACCTACTCCTCCTGTTTTGCTCAAGCTGCTGAATGTATGCAAAAGACTATTGCTTATGGTTTGATAAAGAATGTTCCACTATGAAAAGAGAGGTACAGAGTTTGTTGCGAAGATACACTCGCACTTTGTCGGAATTGGTCAAACGTGAATATGTGTAGGGAAGAAATAGATACAAGAAAATGATCAAGAACAAGACATCTTGGCACAAGGTAAATTTGGTAAAAGAACTAGTGGCAAACTCAAAGGATCCTATTGCATTCTGGAAAATAATTGAAAGCATTAATAATCTGAAACACAAGGAATACTGTATAGCTAGTGACCTGTTTTTTATAAATCAATTCCGTGAAGTATTTCAGTTCTCGAATAATACTCATCCTACTATAATTGACGGTTCTATGTTTAGTGTGTCACAGACAGAACTGACTAATCTTGATTCAGTTATCAACGAGGATGACATAGTGATAACTATTAAAAAGATGAAGACTGGTAAATCGGGCGGCGCGGATGAGATGCTGTCAGAGATGATTAAAAGTTTGTCACGTATCATTTTACCAGTTTTGCATGCATTTCTAAATGTGATATTCTCCAATTGAAAGTTCCCAACAATCTGGACAAAGTCATTTATTGTGCCTATATTCAAGAGAGGCGATCCGCTTTCTCCAGATGATTACAGGGTATATGCTTGACTAGTACTCTGAGCAAAATACTTACCTCCATCCTAGCTGAAAGATTACAGGATTGGACTGATGCTGATGAGGTTATAGTTGAAGAACAGGCAGGATTTTGGAGAGGCCACTCAACTATCGATAACGTTTTGTTCTCCATTCTATTGTCCAATGATATCTAGCCAGAAAACATGAAGTGTATGTTGCTTTTATTGACGTTAAAATGCTTTCAATTCTGTGGATACGAAGGTGTTGTGGGAGGTGCTTGCCAAAAATGGAACTGAAGGGAAAATGTTGACAATGATCAAAGCGAAATGCGCTTCGGTATGGTACTGTGTTCGTTTCAACAGTCGGTGCACTGAGACGTTTGAAAGTGCCCGGGACCTTAAACAGGACTGTAAACTGATTCCGATACTTTTTTCTCTTTTAATCAATTATGTTGTGGGAAAAGGGAATCCATAATGGTGAGCAAGGGATTCAGCTTGTGCCTGACCCTATTTCAGTGTATCTACTATTGTAGGCTAACGATGTAGCATTGATTTCCGACACTTTGGTTGGACTACAGAATCAGTTGGATACTTTGGGAAGGGGAGCTGATAACGTTGGTCTTGAGGTGAATGTGAAGAAGTCAAAGGTAATGGTTTCCGTAACGGAGGTTTCCTATCTGAACATGAGAAATGGCATCTTGGTAAAGTCAGACTGGAGGTGGTAAATGAGTACAAATACTTCGGGGCACTAGTTACGACAAGATTGTCATTCCACTTACTGCAGTGCGATCTGGCACAAAGGGCAAGCGTTGGTATGTTCCAAGTTATAAAATGCTGTGCAAGTCTTGGTTATGCTATGTGTCAGAAAGACAGCCAAGTTGGCGGGCCACACAAGCCGGCGGGCAACAGCATCTGATTGGCTGCGTTTTTACAAGTTTTTAAAAATAGAATCTTGATATTCTTTTGTTATTGCGTATGTGAATCACTACAAATACACTGCGGAATAACAGACCAATACCGTTTGCCAATCACATGCTGTGGCCCGCTAGCTTGGCTGTCCTTCCCACACCCCTGTTCTCGGATGAGTCCACTAGTGTGGCCCGTCTCTAGAAGTCTTTCCCTTTTTTGTTCGTTCCTTCATTTGTTTATTCGTTGGATCATTTTGATTTTGTACAAATGGTCATACTGACGTGCTTATCAGTGTCTTATTGGTTGTAGTTCCAGGTGACGTCGTGTCCAGACCAGAGATCGTCAAACAACAAGACGGCCTGGCTGTGTGTGGACGTCCTTACTCCCTGCACTGCATCTTCCTCAGCGTCCCCTACATCGTGAGTAGGGACACCGTGTTCACCTGGTACAAGGACTCTGCAGAGGTCAAGGGTCAATCAGGTGAAGTGCTGATGTTGCACAACGTGACGGAGGCAGACGGAGGCCTGTACAGGTGCACTGCCAGGGAAGGACCTGTGGAGAGTACGTCCCCTCCCAGCACTGACTACGACCTGACTGTCTTTGGTGAGTGGCGTGTGCAACACACACACACACACACACACAAACACACACACACACACACACACACACACACACACACACACACACACACACACACACAGCAAACACACACACACACACACACACACACACACACACACACACACACACACACACACACGCACGCGCGCGCGCACACACATTTTGAAACCCAGTAGTGCATAACATGAATCAAATCTGTCATGTTCAAAATAAATATTCACGGGATTTGTTTTCAAAGCATTTGATTACGCATTCTTTGGCAGTAATTTTACCGTTGAATGTGCAACACACTTATTCAACACATGCAAGTAACTGCCACGTGTGATCGTAACTTTACATACACCAGTACTCTGTGTGTATTACACGGCCTACAACACGTTAAATACGCCTATGTGTGTATGCGCGCACGCGCGTTAGTAGCTGTTTCATTTTACACGCAGGGTAACTTTAAAGTGCTCTCCTGCAGGAAAGGAGATATGCAACAACGCGTTTATCGCTGGAAATAAAGTCAATTTGTGGCGGGAAAATGGACATATCTTGTGGACATCTTGATGCGCAGAGATGTGACGTCACAACTTCAGGACGTGGTGGAAAGATCGAATGTTTTCTATAAGAAGCTTTTGTCAGCTT
>JAWQFJ010033957.1:0-2500 GCA_034096865.1 Theodoxus fluviatilis
CAGCACGTGTTTTGCGTGAGGTATCAGGGTTTTTGGAAGGGTTAGTTAGATTTGTTGAATTGTTAATTAAGACCAGATGCCCTGGGCACGTGCTGCACGGCTGTGCTGATGTATTGACGGGCTTTGCAGTTATTTCACAGGCTTTTGGTTTGTATTTCTCTAGGACCGTGGTTTATTCAGTTGGTTCATGATTTTGTTCATTATCTCGTGCCGGCCTAGTTATTCCCCTATTTAGTTGAGTTACCGTCGTGGGTTCTGTCACTTGCCACTCCGGATCGCAGGGTGAGTGGTTATGGGGTTTTGTTCTCCTTTTGTTTCTAGTATGTTTCACCTCGTACGCGTCGGCGGTTGGATTGTTGGTGTGAGGTAAATAGCTATTTCTGTTCATTTGTGTATTGCAGATCCTGGCCAGGGTTGGCGTGGCCTGGCTGGTGTGGTGTGGGTTTGGTTCGGGTATAGTAGTTTGCGGTATGGCGCGTGATTGGGTGATTTGGGCCGTGAAGGGTTTGAGGTTTCTGCTGTGAAGGTTTTGAGGTTTTTTGCTGGGTAGATGAAGGGTTCGAGGGTTGTGCTGTGAAGAGAAGGGTTGATGATTTGCGCTGTGGAAGTGAAGGGTTGGTGACTTGTACTGTAGAGGAGGAGGAGGGTTGGTGAGTTGTGCTGTGGAGGTGCAGGGGTTGCGGTTTTGTATTGTGGAGATTGAGTTTTGGTGGATTGTGATGTGGAGGTGAAGGTTTGGTGGATTGTGATGTGAAGGTGAAGGTTTGGATATTTGTGACGTGAAGGTTTGGGGATTTGTGATGTGGAGGTGAAGGTTTGGTGATTTGTGATGTGGAGTTGAAGCTTTGTGATTTGTGCAGCAGAGGAGTGTTTTGTGATTTGGCTTGTGGAGGTGAGGGCTTTTGTGATTTGTGCATCGGAGGTGAAGGGGTTTGTGCTTTATGCTGCGGAGGTGGAGAGTTGGTGATTTGAATTGCGGAGATTGTGATTTGAACTGTGGATTGCTGGTCAGTGTGTGGGGTGGTTTCTTGGGTCATTTTGAATATTAAATCCTTTGTTATACAGTTTTCCATGCGTGCGTGTTATGTCTCGTGTTCGTCTCATCCCTAGTAGCACAGGGGTAGGAAGTGCTTCCCTTATTACAGAAGCAGGAACGTCACCACCACCTAGCAGCTCCTGACAATACCGTAAACTTGAAGGATTTCCCAAAGAAACTTTGTATTCATAATATCAAGCGCTTTTTAAAAATCTACAAACACGGCATACACTTTTCTATGTCTCGATAGGTATCTATGAATGACAGAATGAAGAACAAAGATATTATCCTTCCAGGTTTACTGGAGGTCCTACAGACTTTGTCTGTCTGTCTGTCTGTCTGCCTGTCTGTCTGTCTGTCTGTCTGCCCCGACTTAACGGCTGATATCTCAAAAACTACTGGACGGATTTTCTTGACATTTTGCACACTTACTGGAAGTTAGGTCCGATTGAATGTAACAAATTTTCAGAATCGAGGTTTGAAGAAAAAGTGGTTTTTTAAGGTCGTAAACTCGAAAGCACCTCCCTAAGTAGTCGATTGATGGAATGGAGAAATTGCGAAATGTGTGACGTCATCAATAACTTGACGTAATTTTATTTGTCCATCTGCTTGTCAGGCCCAGTGTTCCATTTTCACAACAACGAGTCTCCTCCCTAGCACTGCCGGCGCTGCATCTGGAACCTTCCCTGGCTTCCTGGAACGCATTTCCTATCTGCAGACACAGAGGAACCCAGACTGTCTGCACTTGTCGGAGGTTTGCAATCTTCCATGGAGATGAAAGTGGATACTTTTAAGGACAAAAGACGACAAGAACGATGAAAACGACAATGATTACAATTCATACGTAGATGCTATTGTTGTTGTCGTTGTTCACCGTGACGACGACAGCGGCGACGAAGACGAAGATGATGATGAGTATAATGATGACGAGCATGATGATGAGTATGATGATGATTAATGATGATGATTAAGGATAATGCTGGTGATGATGATGCCAGTTATTCTCATAAAACATATTTGCTTTTCTAGATAATTGTATAATACAGTTATCCCAGGTCGTACTCATTTATGATTTGTCATAACAGCTCGTTGCGTGGTGTGCCAACTAAGATTACAGAGATTGTTGACCAACTTCGCACTGATTTTGTCCTGTCGACAACCGCACGTTCTCATAAAGCGCACTACAGGACGAAATATTTTCTGTAGCAGCAACTGCTGCAATAAAATACACTGAAGCTGTTGGTATACATCTTCCAGAATTCACAATCCTCCGCCTGAAACTGTACGTGCTGTCATCTAAACAGAGTTGGATTACCGCTTCTTACACCGGCCAAGATTATGGCCCCTGAAGGAATCGCCTGTCATAGGTGGCGCCACCAGTCTGTGCCTGGGTGACGTATCTCACCTCTGCACGACACATTCCCACCCAGAACTCTCTTCTCGTCACTCCGCATTGACTACCAT
>JAWQFJ010033957.1:7500-17500 GCA_034096865.1 Theodoxus fluviatilis
CCAGACGCCTGACAGATGTCCTGCACCCCGGTTCAAAAGTCCTGCAAGATTGGGCAATCTGATTATAAATTTACCGGGACACGTTTCGTTTGCACAGAAAAGTTTTTTAAAGCTGCCGGCAATTCGCGGGCTGCGGTGGAGGGATTTGCTGGGAGTTTCTTCGCAGCTGGGGTTGAGTGCCAGATCGATGGCTGGGTGCTAAGTGCGTTTGCACAGCGTTTTTGCTTTGTTTGCCCTGTCTGCCTGTCACGTAGAAACGCAAAGGAGGAGGGAGAGGGAGGAGAGGCAGGAGGAGGAATGAGAATGACTAGCACGAAAAAGAGGGCAGGTGCAGGGAATGCAGGAGCAGAAGGAGTAAGAGGAGCAGAAGGAGTAAGAGGAGCAGAACTGGAAGCAGGAGATGTAGAAGCAAGAAAGAACAGAAGTGAGAAAAATGTGGCAACAAGAACGAGAGCAGGAGCAAGAGGAGCAGGAGAGGGAAGAACAGAGGGAGCTGGAGTAAGTGCAGGCGCGGACTGATGTGCAGGTACATGTGTGTGTGTGTGTGTGTGTGTGTGTGTGTGTGTGTGTGTGTGTGTGTGTGTGTGTGTGTGTGTGTGTGTGTTTGTTTGTGTATGTGTGTAGGAATCATTCAAACCGCCTGTACATCCAGTATTTACAGTTCGGATACGCATTATCGCCGCCAATCCCGACTTAACGCGCTTCACGGATCACCTTCCCACATCGATAATCCACCGTAACGGACTTTTGACCGCATGAGCAGGAAGCAAGCTCATGTACTCAATGGCCCAATACCATTTCATAGAGCACAGTGTGTCGATCCCTATTGCAATATTAAACACTCCACTCACCCAGTAAATTCGCCCACTTGATCTACCGAAGTGTTCCTCCGTCTCCCTTGTCGACGATCCTGGAGGAACCTCACGAACGTTTCCCGTTGTAGTTTCGATTCCCATGGAGCCGCGTTTTGTACACGCAACGGGAAATAATGAAGGAACGCTCGTGGTCTAACCGGCGCACTACGCCTCCAACCCTCCACTCCAACAGACATCTCCCTGCTCTACCACTGGGAGCGTCCACCACCTGCGTCCTATGTGAGAACATATTGTTTTTTTCTTATTACATCTGCCCCTTCGCCCCAATTTTTTTAAATTGGTACGTGAATTCTAACGTATCCTAATTAATACAAGGTTGATGGCAAAGTTTTGTCAGTCATTATTTGAGCTCCGGCTGTTTTATTCTATCACCATTTCTTTTCTTTTTTCTAACACGGCCTAACCTCCAACACCAAGAAAGAGCCTGTGTTACAACATGCCGATGGTACAGGAGCAGGAGGAGCAGGAGGAGCAGGAGGAGCAGGAAGAGCAGGAGGAGCAAGAGATGCAGTATGATACGCAGCAGAAAGCAGAGCGGAAGCAAAGCCTGATGAAGAGACGCAGCAGGAGGAGGAAAAGGACAAAGGGGAGAAATGGGGATGAGGGGCAGGGTAGGAGAGAGTACTGCCCAGGGACAGGGCAGGATGACGGAATCCTAAAAAAACTGAATGATAGACAGTAATGTGCGAGATAAATGCAGATTAAATCAAAACGCATGTTGAAAGAAGTTTTCAGGAAGGCGAGAACGAGTGGAGGTAAAGAAACATGATTATCAGAATGCATAGTCACTGTGTTGCTTTCTTCTCTCGACAGTTCATCAATGTCGATAATATTTCACGACACACACAAGTAAGAAACGTTCTAGGCAGAGGCAAATTACCTCGTTAGACGAATGATACCCCCTTTTTTTGCTCTCGAAACGCTAATTGAGTTACCTGTGTGTTCAAGCAGGGCCCATGCCGGCAGCCTTACTATACACGGTAACCCAGTTGTCGTCCAAATGTTATACAATACATACATATCGTCGTGGCCTGATAGTTTTAGAAATATCTTCTCTCATCTTGACATGATTATCAATCCATCCGTTTAAAACCTCTTCAGACATTATAGTTCGACTGCTGCAATTCACACTTTGTCAGCTTGTCTTACCTGACAGGGCTCGCAGTTGAAACTCGAGCTGCGCACAGGGGCAGAATTTGGCATTTGGCGCATACAGCCACATGACTGGCATGAATAATTCACCACTTCCCTCCGGTGGGGCGCCTGGACTGTGTATAATTCACACCTGGAGCCCAATGTAGGGGATTCTGCAAGTCGCAGGAGGCCCTGGTGGCAGGGAAGCCCATGTCCCGCCCCGCAGATCACGCCTCAATTTGAAGGTTAATTGATGAGCTCTGTTTCCAGAGGGACTTATGTGTCGCGCGATAATCTAGCAAGGCACCACTATACATTTACTGGATTGGGAGACAGGTGCAAATCGATAATGAAGCGATCAGACAATGGGTTTTTTCTGGTGAACATTTTTTATCGTGGTGTTGGATAGCAGCAGAGAACATATGTTTATTTCATGTCATCGTCAGGGCCCGTATTCACAACGGCGATTTATCTTTTTAACACTCGATTTATCCCCTAGTCCCGCGTTATCTTGATCGGTTAGATAAGGTACGCTCGTCAGAGGATCCTAGGTTGCGCTTTGCTATATATACTGGTTTCCAGCCAAGGGAGAGCGGAACAGGCAGTTGGAATCGTCTGAGTTTAGAGATAAATCGGAGTTAAAGTAAATCGCCGATAAATCGCCGTTGTGAATACGGGCCCAGTTTAATACACGCAAACACATTATCTCAAAAGCAAAAGTAAATAATTATCTTCCGCGGTGGGAAATGTTCTAAATGATGGAAAAACACTCAACTGTTTTTCATTCAGCAGGAAAGAAGTTGACAGGCGGACTTTGTTTGTCATCAACAGAGATCTGATAGAGCAATGACGGTGGTGGTCATATGCACTCAGTGCTTGCATTGTCTCACGACTTGAGCCAGTGCTCATCCCATGTGACCAAATGAAACAAAATTGTAAATGGTAAATACTTCAATTTTTCGCCTTTTTTTGCAATTTCGACCGTATTGCGTGGATCATTTTCCAAAGTTATATGAGCTTGGGTGTCGTGTGACCTTAGCCGCGAAAGTGACGTAACTTCCGGTCATTTTATCTGTAGACCCGCAAAGAATTTCCCGATGACGTCAGTATCAGTAAAACCTTTAAAAATAACTACAAATATCCTTTAAAAGATAACGTTCAAATTAATATTGTGCTTCAGCGTTAGTTGCTTAGGCCTATCCAACTAACAATTTTTCGTCTGTAACGATGGAAGAAACACCTTGTGCTAATACTGTCAGGGATTTCTACTAAAGAATGTCAAAAACATTTTTTGCTGCTTCGCCTCACGCTGTCAAAGGTTAAATCTATGTAGGTGATCCCAGCATGCATACTAATCCAGAATACCACCATCACCGCCATAATAACATCACCGCCATACCACCACCATCACCATACCACCATCGCAAATGTCACCACCGCCAACTCTACTATCACCACCATCACCACGACAGTCACACCACCACCTGTACTACCACACCACCACCACCACTACAACAACACAACTACCACCACTACAACCATAATACCGCCATATCTACTACCATCACCATCACCATCACCACTACAATAACACCACATCACTACTACTACCACACCACCATTACCACTACCACACCACCACCACTACAACCACACAACTACCACCACCACAACCACATTACTACCAACACTACAACCACACCACAACCACCACTACAACCACACCACCACCACTACAACCACACCACCACAACAACAACCACACCACCACCACCACTACAATCACACCACCATCACCACCACCACCATTACAACCACACCACCACCACTACAACCACACCACCACCACTACAACCACACCACCACCACCACTACAATCATACCACCACCACCACCACTACAATCACACCACCACCACTACCACCACACCACCACCGCTACAATCATACCACCACCACCACTACAACCACACCACCACCACTACCACCACCACCACTACAACCACACCACCACCACTACAATCACACCACCACCACTACCACCACACCACAACCACTACAATCATACCACCACCACCACTACAATCATACCACCACCACCACTACAACCACACCACCACCGCTACAACCACACCACCACCACTACAACCACACCACCACCACTACAATCAAACCACCACCACCACAATCACACCACCACCACCACTATAACCACACCATAACCACCACTACACCCACAACACCACCACTACAATAACACTACCACCAACACTACAACCACACCATCACCACTACAACCACACCACCACCACGACAACCACACCACCACCACGACAACCACACCACCACCACGACAACCACACCATCGCCACTACAACCACACCATCACCGCCACTACAACCACACCACCACAGCCACTACAACCACACCACCACCGCCACTACAATCACACCACCACCGCCACTACAACCACACCACCACCGCCACTACAACCACACCATCACCGCCACTACAACCACACCACCACAGCCACTACAACCACACCACCACCGCCACTACAATCACACCACCACCGCCACTACAACCACACCACAACCGCCACTACAGCCACACCACCGCCACCACTACAGCCACACCACCGCCACCACTACAACTACACCATCGCCACCACTACCACCACACCACTACAACCACACCACCGCCACCACTATCACCACACCACTACAACCACACCACCACCACTACAACCACACCACCACCACCACTACAATCACACCACCACCACCACTACAACCACACCACCACCACCACTACAACCACACTACCACCACTACAACCACACCACCACCACCACTATAACGACACCACCACCACTACAACTACACCACACCACTACAACCACACCACCACCACTACAACCACACCACCACCACCACTATAACGACACCACCACCACTACAACTACACCACACCATTACAACCACACCACCACCACTACAACCACACCACCACTACAACCACACCACCACCACCACTACAACCACACCACCATCACTACCACCACACCACCATCACTACCACCACACCACCACCACTACAACCACACCACCATCACTACCACCACACCACCATCACTACCACCACACCACCACTACTACAACCACACCACCACCACCACCACTATAACGACACCACTACCACCACTATGCACTGCCGTGGGTGCAGCACTAGCTGCAGGCATCAGGCAGAGCAGAACACGTACGTAGCAATGAGCTGCGCCGGAGCGTCCGCCCAGATCCTCGACACGAAGGTATACATGCATGAGGAGGCTGAGCTGCCTGCATAAAAGGACCAGCAAGGGACCACCGAAGTTATTGTGACCCAATGAAATGACTTAGTAACCCAAGCTGAATAGCGCATGCCATGCGAGGGTTCGGGGTTGTCTGCCCCTGTCGCTGGGGTTGGCCTACAAGGCTGTCATTGCAATGGCGATGACCCAGTTCTCACGAAAACTGGACGATGACCCACACAGCGGGGCCACTTGCCGCAAAGCGCTCTGGTACAGCAGATGCTGGACAGGCCCCCTGCCGTAGCTGGAATGGCGACACAGCTCCAGGAGTCTGCAGGATCTTTGTTGACATGAATCTGGCACCACAGATATGGGTCAGTCGGACATGATTTTTCCTCTCCATAATGCCTCTAGGGGCTGGTATTGCAGTCTGGCCCGACACGGCAGAATACCCCGAAAGCTCAACAGGCAGAAGTCTAGGTGCTGAGAGGTTCTGCAGCATTTAACTCTTCAGCAAGCTTGTATAGTTTTATTGTAAATCTGCATTGAAATACGTGAACATGCATTAATGGATGCATTTTGGTCATTTTTTACTCTTACATTTGTTTGTTGACTATCTTCACAGGTACCTTAAAAAAAATTCCGTCCGAGACTTTGTTCTGTCATAGGAACGGAACATGCTATCTCAAAAGCTCAGCTCTGTCAAGATAGTATTTGTCTGAGAAATGATTAAATGGGAACTATTGAATCACTCAAGCCTAGATTTGACATTTCCACACGCAAAGCTTTTAATACTCGTGCACCGCTACGTATATCCCTACTCTCTCTCTCTCTCTCTCTCTCTCTCTCTCTCTCTCTCTCTCTCTCTCTCTCTCTGTGCGTGCGCGTGTGTGCGCGCGCGCATTAAAAGCGAAAATACAACGCCATTTTATGCAGCGTCAAGTGCGCTTCAGGAGCGGCCAAGACCTTTCGACCAAACGTTTCCTCGATTGAATCAGAGGGCAGAGGATGTTAATTTTGCTTTGAAGTTGTCTCCTTAACGTCAGTCACAATTTGACAGAACAATTACTGTGCATTACTGGAATGCTGTCTTCTTTTCCACCAGGGAAGAAATTACCCTTGAAGTTCTGAAGCGGTCTAAGTTCTTCTCGGAAGAAACTACGGCAGGCCAGTCTTCGCTCGCCTGTTTTTGGAGGGCAATTGTTCTCAGCTTTTTCTTCGTCCTGAACTGCCAGTGGCGGGATGACAGGAGCGGGACAAATGCATGGTTCAGACGCCACTTCGATTTCGCTGGAAACGCCGTCTCCCCTGCCGTAAGCAGTGGGTTTGTATGGAGCGTAGTGCACATGCTCTGCAAGAGCTCACTCGCTGATTGAATAAATGAAGCGAGACTGACGCATGTACCCAATTTCCTGTGAACGAGATTTCCCGATAGAGTTCTCGTTTTAGTTGACGTTCAGCAATGGACCTTGCGTGGTGAGGTCTGTGGAATTTCGTAAAGTTTCCCTCCAGGGTATCTCAGCACGGAATGCGTCATTCCCCCCAAAGTTGGCCTCTTTCTGAGGGTTGGGAGGATGGAGGTGGGGGGTGGGTGGGTGGGGGATGAAAATGGGTGTGGGTGGTGGTTCTAATGGAAAACCTGGCGTGAATGCTGACTGCAAATCAAAGGCCTGAACGTTCACAATGCAAACACGAATCGGCATTGGAGTTATTTCTTTCTCATCGGCATTCCCAAATTTATAACTACCCGCGTGATGAAGGGTCAGGACTTCCGATCTCTCCCAGTAACCGGATCGGACGCACCCCCCCCCCCGAGGTTGGAGGTACTGTGGAGGGGCTGATGACGCCGTAATCTCCGCCTCCGTTAGAAAAGGGCAAACTTATTCTTTCCGACCACCGGCGTCGAAGAATTCCATATCCCGTCCACAGTTCGCTTCCGCCGAAAATAAAAGCTATTCCAAGCTATTTCTGTGGCCATAGATCGTGTTCGCCGTGGCCAATTTGAGACGCCTAGCAGCGCGGACCTCCAAGAGCCTACGAAATGGCGTGCAGGCAGACGTGGTTGCTTTCAGAAATGGGAGAGAACCAAGCTGTCATTGTTGCGCTACACAGGGGGCAGTGGTATTGAGACGTGGCTTTGAAAAGTGAGTCAACACTGCGATGTAGCACCGAGTTTGGCTGTGCACTGGTCTGACCGACGAAACCTTTTCATCCTCGAGGATTAATGAGGGTCATGACGGTTTACGGGATTTGGTGGCAGATTCTGGGGACAATATATTTTTCTGTCCAAATCATCAGTGGAAAATGTTTTATCTCTGCAACATTTCTCTGTTCCTTCGCTTTTAGAGGAAAAAATCCTGATCTTGTATTTTTTTCTCTCCCGAAGTTGAGAAATGTCATTGCACTGAAACATTGCGGTCAGTGACATTTTTGTTATACAGTGGAAGCATTCAGTGAAGAAGAGGAGAACTACTGAACACTTGAGTCGTGGTTTGTAAAAGATTCCTGAAGTGGCCAGGCAGTCGTGGCAGCAGAAACTAGAGGCGACTAGGGGGGGGGGGGGACGGGGGGGGGGGTGGAGGGGGGGGGGGGGAGGGAGGGGGGGGGGGAGAGAAGCGGGCAGGCAGGTAGGCAGACAGAGACCGAGATAGAAATAGATGGATGAATGACGTTTTACTGCCTTTCAGCCTTTGTAGATTATGCAAGACCAGTGATCACGAACGATTATTAGAGCGGGTTAAAGTGAAAGCAAGTCAATCCACGATTTCCATCCTTAGTCGTCTCTTACGAAACGCGTGGGGAGACGTTGTGGGTCACGTTCTACCTCCACAAAGAGGAGCCGAGATTGAGAGGGAAAACTAAGAGTGAGAGAGAGAGAGAGCGAGAGAGAGAGAGAGAGCGAGAGAGAGAGAGAGAGAGAGAGAGAAAGAGAGAGAAAGAGAGAGAGAGAGGGAGAGAGGGAGAGAGAGAACGAACGAACGAACTTTGTTTATTGTTAGGCCTCCGGCCCATCACAATTAGATTATACATAGTATGCTTCATCGGCCATTGCAATACAGACTGCCTCCTTCCTTCTTTTAAATGCATAATATAAATACATTGATACCTGTCGAATAGAATTCACGTCCTGTGTTGACAAGAGCGCCAGGACACTGATTTCACCACCGTGGTACAAATTACCAAAGTATTTCTGTCTCAAATCCTGGTACAATGGACATTCGAGTAAGAAATGTCTTTCATCCTCATCAGATTCATAACAGGCTGGACAAAGGAATATGTTATTACATTCATTTGTATACCTGTATTTATGAATAAACAGATCGCTGAAGCCAGTGCGGAAACGAACATACACGTCACGAAATGCTTTTTTGTCTAGTGCAAATAAATAGTCTTCTCTGCCCCAGAGAGTCTTAAAGGATTTATAGAAATCATATCTGCAACTTCTCATGAGAGTTTCAACCCATATACCCCTGTATTCACCTAAAAGGCGTGTTTTAAGTTCTCTAAAAAATTATTTCTCTCGTGGTACGTTTTTCTCTTCCCACACTGTACCAAAATCGTATTCATACAATACTGACTTCATCTTTTCTGCCCAGGTTTCGTTAGCATCCGAGTGTAGCATTGTCTTATATGCTTTATTGGGATATCTGGCCGAGTCCATTTTTAATATCCTCAGCCAGTATTTTATTGCTCTACTTTTTGCATTGATAACGTCATTGAATGAGATGAACTTTTATGTGTTCATGTGTTAAGGTTTCAAAAAAATGTGTTCCAAATATGAACGATTTTGCTTCATTGGTTTCAGAGATATGACTGAAAGTTCAAACGTTCCTTAACTTATTTTGACTAGTATACATGGATCATATCATACGCAAACAGATAATGCATGCCCGTAATCGTTAACAATGACATCCTGCGACTCACGGTTTGTAAACATGTCACATCTAGGGTCAAACGATTCTTCAAAATTATCAACATAGCAGTTCCCTGTACATGCATTAAAGTCTCCACAGATAATCAGGGAACAATCATCATGGGCACCTGTCAAGTGTTCTAGACACTGTTCTAGGATAAAAATGCCATTATTTTCTTCAACAGTGTTATAATAAGGCGATCCTGCGGGCGGCACGTAAACACAGAGTGCAAGAATATCCTTATCCGTTAAAAATAGTTGTCTACTTAGTTTGAAGGCAAGCATGTTATTAAAGTCACAGTCTAAAGATTCAACAAATTCAACAACACTCTCCCTAACGAGACAAATTACACCGCCCGATCTTCGGCCTCTCTGATAATTTACAAGCTGGTGATATAAAACAGATGTATCCCTCGAACATGCTACTGTCTATATAATCAACAAAAGTCTCAACGAGAACGACAAACTCAAAGTCCATTATGTAGGGCAGGAAATCGGGATCATCAAACTGAGACAAAATGCCATTAACATTCCAAGAAAGAAAACGAAACGAACGTGAAGATAAGTCAGCGCTTGTGACAGTACCTTGGCCTGACCGCTAGGTGGCGCCTTCGATCCCTGACCTCGTCACAGAGCGAGTCTGGACACGGTCGCGTTGTTGATGCTGCCCTGGGGTGACGTGCAGCTTGTTGCCCTTGTAGAAGGCGTAGTTGCCCGCCTCCCTCGCCTCCTGCAGCCTCTGTCGCTGTAGCGGAGTCTTGTCACTGGAGACGTCAATTCCTTTCCCTCG
>JAWQFJ010033957.1:22500-40987 GCA_034096865.1 Theodoxus fluviatilis
CACGGTCAGTGCACGGCGGTCAGTGCACGGCGGTCAGTGCACGGCGGTCAGTAAACCGTGGTCAGTGCACGGCGGTCAGTGCACGGCGGTCAGTGCACGGTGGTCAGTGCACCGCGGTCAGTGCACCGCGGTCAGTACACCGCGGTCAGTACACCGCGGTCAGTACACCGCGGTCAGTACACCGCGGTCAGTACACCGTGGTCAGTGCACCGGGGTCAGTGCACCGCGGTCAGTACACCGCGGTCAGTGCACCGCGGTCAGTGCACCATGGTCAGTGCACCGCGGTCAGTACACCGTGGTCAGTGCACCGCGGTCAGTACACCGTGGTCAGTACACCGCGGTCAGTACACCGCGGTCAGTGCACCATGGTCAGTACACCGTGGTCAGTACACCGTGGTCAGTGCACCGCGGTCAGTACACCGCGGTCAGTACACCGTGGTCTGTACACCGCGGCCTGTACACCGCGGTCAGTACACCGTGGTCAGTGCACCGTGGTCAGTACACCACGGTCAGTGCACCGCGGTCAGTACACCATGGTCAGTGCACCGTGATCAGTACACCGTGGTCAGTACACCATGGTCAGTGCACCGCGGTCAGTACACCATGGTTAGTACACCGTGGTCAGTACACCGTGGTCAGTACACCGCGGTCAGTACACCGCGGTCAGTACACCGTGGTCAGTGCACCGGGGTCAGTGCACCGCGGTCAGTACACCGCGGTCAGTGCACCGCGGTCAGTACACCGTGGTCAGTGCACCGCGGTCAGTACACCGTGGTCAGTACACCGCGGTCAGTACACCGCGGTCAGTGCACCATGGTCAGTACACCGTGGTCAGTACACCGTGGTCAGTGCACCGCGGTCAGTACACCGCGGTCAGTACACCGTGGTCTGTACACCGTGGCCTGTACACCGCGGTCAGTACACCGTGGTCAGTGCACCGTGGTCAGTACACCACGGTCAGTGCACCGCGGTCAGTACACCATGGTCAGTGCACCGTGATCAGTACACCGTGGTCAGTACACCATGGTCAGTGCACCGCGGTCAGTACACCATGGTTAGTACACCGTGGTCAGTACACCGTGGTCAGTACACCGTGGTCAGTACACCGTGGTCAGTACACCATGGTCAGTGCACCGCGGTCAGTACACCGTGCCATGGCGAATGTTGTGATTTGCATGAGGTGCCATTTCTACATGGCAACACGCAGACTATTCATTGACTCCTCAAAACCATTTGTAGCTCAATGTCGGTGCGTGTTCGCTTTTCCAGGACGTCCAGAGCGCTGCACTTGCACTTACTTTCATGTCATGCGACAGGCGAATTTAGACATGAGGCATGCATGACATTGTGCAGACATTCCTGCAGAAACTGACCACACGATGTCTCTAAAAAGACTTCTCCACAAAGGACGACAGCATCACAACAGAAATAATCCAGCTTTTATTCTGCAAGATGATTAAATCTTGGTAGTTTCTTTTTCTTCAAATTAAACTCTGCTTGCTTGATTATTTTTACTTAGATCTCTGACCAAGGAATGAATCCAGAATACCAGACTCATTGATAGAGTCACCACTACTTTGACATTACTGCTACTGCTGCTCCTACTACTACTTTTACGGCTGTGATCGCTGCTTCCACAGCTGCTGCTGCTGCTGCTGCTGCTGCTGCTGCTGCTGCTTGTGTTGCCTACTGCTACTGCCGCCGCTACGTCTACCACCACCACTACTACTACCACTACTTCTACTACAACCACTACTTCTACTACTACCACTACTTCTACTACAACCACTACTTCTACTACTACCACTACTTCTACTACAACCACTACTTCTACTACTACCACTACTTCTACTACAACCACTACTTCTACTACAACCACTACTTCTACTACTACCACTACTTCTACTACAACCACTACTTCTACCACCTCTTCTACTACAACCACTACTTCTACTACAACCACTACTTCTACTACAACCACTACTTCTACTACTACCACTACTTCTACTACAACCACTACTTCTACTACTACCACTACTTCTACTACTACCACTACTTCTACCACCTCTTCTACTACAACCACTACTTCTACCACCACCACTACTTCTACTACTTCTTCTACAACCACTACTTCTACTACTACCACTAGTTCTACTACAACCACTACTTCTACTACAACCACTACTTCTAACACCTCTTTTACTACAACCACTACTTCTACTACTACCACTTCTTCTACTACAACCACTACTTCTACTACAACCACTACTTCTACTACTACCACTACTTTTACTACTACCACTACTTCTACTACTACCACTACTTCTACTACTACCCCTACTTCTACTACAACAATTACTTCTACTACTACCACTACTTCTACTACCAACACCACTACTACTACTGCCATCACTGTCACTACTAGTACCACTGTGTCTGCTGCTTCTATCGCTGCTGCCCTCGCTGCCACTGCTACCGTTGCTATTGCTTTAGCTGTGACACTGACATCTCAATTTCAACAGACATACGATTCGTTTTGACTGCGATCTATTAAAAGCTTCGGAGCGTTGAAATAGTTTTCGATCAATATGCTTCTCCACCTCAGCTATTCTCCCAACGTACTGTGCATCAGCGTCTTGCCCGCAGTTCAATTTTGCCCATTTCTGAGCTGGCATTTTGGAAGTAAACTAGTATTGTTTTGAGGCTTTCCCCCCTAATATTCGCCTGTTCATGCACGCACGGTGATAAAGATGGTGTCATTGGTAGCATTAAGGACAACGAAATCAGGTCAAATGAAAACTGGAAAATTGAAACAGGTTGTAAATAAAAAATTTATCAGCACGCGGCAAGCACACGCGATGCTTCTACTGCATGACTCAGGCTGCCTGACTCGGGCTGCCTGACTCGGGCTGCATGACTCGGGCTGCATGACTCGGGCTGCATGACTCGGGCTGCCTGACTCGGGCTGCATGACTCGGGCTGCATGACTCGGGCTGCATGACTCGGGCTGCATGACTCGGGCTGCATGACTCGGGCTGCATGACTCGGGCTGCATGACTCGGGCTGCATGACTCGGGCTGCATGACTCGGGCTGCATGACTCGGGCTGCATGACTCGGGCTGCATGACTCGGGCTGCATGACTCGGGCTGCATGACTCGGGCTGCATGACTCGGGCTGCATGACTCGGGCTGCATGACTCGGGCTGCATGACTCGGGCTGCATGACTCGGGCTGCATGACTCGGGCTGCATGACTCGGGCTGCATGACTCGGGCTGCATGACTCGGGCTGCATGACTCGGGCTGCATGACTCGGGCTGCATGACTCGGGCTGCATGACTCGGGCTGCATGACTCGGGCTGCATGACTCGGGCTGCATGACTCGGGCTGCATGACTCGGGCTGCATGACTCGGGCTGCATGACTCGGGCTGCATGACTCGGGCTGCATGACTCGGGCTGCATGACTCGGGCTGCATGACTCGGGCTGCATGACTCGGGCTGCATGACTCGGGCTGCATGACTCGGGCTGCATGACTCGGGCTGCATGACTCGGGCTGCATGACTCAGGCTGCATGACTCAGGCTGCATGACTCAGGCTGCATGACTCAGGCTGCATGACTCAGGCTGCATGACTCAGGCTGCATGACTCAGGCTGCATGACTCAGGCTGCATGACTCAGGCTGCATGACTGACTCAGGCTGCATGACTCAGGCTGCATGACTCAGGCTGGGTTCCACTGCTGGAGTGACACGACGCCAGCAACCAAAAATGAGTCTGCGTCATGGAGTCGGGTTGTCGTGATGCAGACGTTGAAGCCGGTAAAGCGTCGTGAGTGTCGTAATATTTCCAGGAGTCTCTCTCAAGGACTCACTTGTTCGGGGCAAACATGTCTCCAAACCCGAGAATACACAAATACAACAACATTTGTCACGTGCGATACGAGCTTCTTCAGAAGCTTAAAAAAAGCTCAAATCTTACAATCTGTTCTCACATCGCGCATGGCCAGTGTCTCTTGTTTTCGTGCTACACAGAAAACCCGCACGTGTCGTCACCTCGATATCACAATCTCACAAGCTCGTGTTAGTGTGAGGCAGAGAGAGCTCAGTTGTTTCGCTTCTTGAATTTAGCTAGCAGAAAGGGGCTTCAGAGACTACTTGTCTTGGTCCAAGATTGTTGTCATAGTGATTCTTGTGCCTCTTCTGAAGTCAGGCAAAAATTCCCCTACAAAAATATAACGAAGACATGGACAGTTCCTAATAAAACCCCGGACGGATTTTTTCTCCAAACTGAAAGTCATATCCTGGAGAGAAACTCAGACGGCGGCTTGAGCAAAGAGTATGGCAAAAAAACCACTACCGGCAAGGAACTGGTCGCTAAAAACGCCACCACTTAGCCAGCGAGGGCGCGAGGGATCTCGCATCGTCACTGCAAGACGAGCACTCCGGCCCAGCGTCACGGAAGCGGCAGCTGGAAGGGTGACCGCAGGCGTCAGAGAAGAGATTCTCATTTGTGACGCTGCCAAAATCTCCACCCAAGGGAGGTCGCACTCCAGCAACGCAATCGCCGTGGCGGCAGAGAACGCTCCAAGCCCTCACCCTCGGGCGTCAGCTGGCCGCTCCAACATGGCGGATGTCTTTTTCCCGCCAGTTTTGTGGAGACTTGGGGCCTAACGACCAGGCTGGGCGTGTCTCCCCTCTGTGCCGGGCCCTCCAGACTGCCGGGGCTGGTGTTGACGAAGAGACTCGCATCTGGAAAAGGCGTAGCTGCTTCGTGCCTTTCTTTTCAGTGACCGGTTTTGCTTGCACGGACGCTCATCTGCCCAACAGTGGCAGACGCGCATATCTGCTTGGGTGAGATGAATTAGAGAGGTCTGGAATAGAGGGATCGATTTCGTTTCCAATAGAGATAAATTGAATGCAGTCATCTCCCATCTTCCCGAAAGTGTCCATGTGGTCCTGTACTTTCATTCAATAACAATCCTTCTCCCTATAAATTGCAGCGGTTTTTACCTCTCATTTGCACACTGGCATGTTTGCTGCAATGTTTACGACTGTGTCCAATTTTCTTTGTGCATATCGGTGTCAATTACGCTCTCTTATGAAGCAGAGATAAATGTGGGATATTTGAATGTGCATGTGAGCGTCCGATTACGTATGTGTGTGCGAACACGCGCGCTGTGTATATGTGTGCATTTTGGGGTGGGGTGTGAGTGTGCGTGAGTGTGTGTGTGTGTATGTGTGCGTGTATGTGTGTGTGCGTGCGCGCGCGTGTGTATATGTATATGTGTGTGCGCACACGTGCATGTGTGCGTATGCGTGTGTACTGACGATGCTGATATATAACGGTTATATGTCGTAGAGAAGGAGATGAATCATGATTACCAGCCCAGGCCTGAGCATCCTGTCTCACACATCGTGGACACGAGGCGATTCCATAGCCTGCTGAACTGGATTGACAAGATGAGGAATTAACACAAATCCGTATATCTTGTTGGCAATAACCCGACATGTTGATGACAACAAAGGTGACACTTTTAAAACGCAAGAATTCACAAACGATAATCATAATGTTGCTCCTTCTACGTAATTCAGAGCACTGCATTGAAGTGAAATGTAAATTGCGTTTGCTATTCGACAGATGTTTGACAGGTTCCTGCATATTTCTCACTGTCACACAAATAGATAACGAGGCTTACTTTCCTGTTTTTCATGTTCATAGTCTGGGACAAGTTCTACGACTATACACACACGTGGAACTTTCAGCTTAATAAAATAAACTCGAAACTTCAAGCATAATTTAGGAATGTCTCACATGGACACCTTAGCATGAATGTCACACTGTCTCAAAGTTGTCGAAAGGAAATCTTTTGGCCACTGCGTTAATCCCAATTATCACAAAACACACACACACACACACACACACACACACACACACACACACACACACACACACACACACACACACACAAGGAAACAACACACACACACACACACACACAAGAAAACACACAAACACATACACATATTCACACACAAGGACACACACACACACACACACACACACACACACACACACACACACACACAGAAACATACCCCCGCAAAGAAACACACGCATTCATACATAAAAAGAACACACATACAGACACACGCAAGCACGCACGCACGCACGCGCCCGCGCGCGCACTCACACACACAAGGAAACACACACACACACACATCAACAAACACACCTACAAACAAACACCGAGAAACACACACACACACACACACACACGTGCGCACACAGACACACACACTCACACGCACACACACACACACCAACAAACACACCTGCAAACAAACACCGAGAAACACACACACACACACACACACACACACACACGCGCGCGCGCGCACACAGACACACATTCACACTCGCGCGCGCGCGTGTACAAAAGAAAGACAAGCAATCAAATTAAACCGTTTGTGGCAAAGAGGATGGAAGAAGTGACTATCAGACATCATCATTTGCCAATAATGTGCATCACTGGATGCCCTATAGACTTCCGTCCCATGGCGGGTACGTCCAAAGGTCGACGGGCGACCTCTGACGGCCCCGAGAGGCGTGACCTTGGGTGATGAACGGCACCAGAGGCCAAGTGATACGCCAGCACTGACCAATGCCTCGCCTGTCCCCCTGAGCCACATCCATCCCTTTCGTATGAGGAGTAGAAGAGGGGAGGACTCTCTTGGTATTTTTACCGCAGACAAGGAGATTATGTGTTATCTTCGGCTCAATAGTGAGTTTGTCAGCCAGCCAGCCAGCCAGCCAGCCAGCCAGCCAGCCAGCCAGCCAGCCAGCCAGTCAGCCAGCCAGTCAGTCAGTCAGTCAGTCAGCCAGTCAGTTAGTTATATAGCAGAATAACTCAACCAATCCAGATCGAATCCTAATGAAATTTGGTGGAACATCAGGTTGTCTGTTATCTCTTTCTGGAATTACGATCCAAAAGATAAAAACCGCTGGCGCTGAACCTCCAGGTTTTGGCATTTAAAAAAAGATCGGGTTCGAACCCGCAACCTCTCGAGAAAAGAGGGGGAAAACACACACACACATAAAAACCCCAAAAAACCACAACCTCTCGAAAAAAGAGAAGAAAAAAAAAGTTTCACCGCAGAATCAAACCTGGTCATGCATGACCAAGAGTCGAACGCTCTACCAGCTGAGCCATTAGAGAATTGCTATGACAGAGTGTTTGTAAAGCATGTAAATCCAATTCTAAGCTATCGGCCCAGGAACAATCAACCATATATTTTAAACATGATGGATAGGTTCAGGAAGCTCCTATTATGACATGTTTTGCTTTCCTTTGGCATGTCATAGACGCTGAATTAACACTCACACAGTCACACAGAGGAGGAAGTGTATTATAGATGTTCAACCCAGACATGTGCATTCGTACTCATTCAGTGATTCACGCACACACCGTGTGTGGTACTGCTACCGAGTACCGTCATTCTACAAGCAACGAGTCAATCCTGTTAACACGATTCATAACTGGTAGGTTTTTAGGCTAGATTCGCTTCGAAAAGTTGCAGAAAATCTGATGGTGGTAACAATCTGACGGTATAACAAGTTTTGACAAGGAAAAAACCAAGCAAGTAATCATTCTGACCGTTGTCAGCCATGTTCACCACGACAACGGCAGGATTCTAACGCATCATGAAGAAGGCTGAAATGGTCGGTGTCGGTGGTTGTTGTGACTCTTGACCGGTACTGTACTCCATGCACCTTAACGGTCCGTGTGATTCGGGTGTAATCTTAAGCTTAACGACGTTTATTGGCAGTATTACACCCGAATCACACATAGACCGCAGGGCGTGCCTTCGGATAACAACTCCTTCTACAGGTCCGCTCAGCCAAAATATGGACGATGTTCCCATATTATATTATGATAGTACATGGTATTGGGGATTGAAAACAACAAAGTTCCCTCTTCGATCGTATCTATTAAACAGTGAAAAATGACTTTTAAAAGTGCGAATTTGTATGATTCAAAACTATACAGGAGTTACTTCCCGTGACACATTTTCGTAGTTTTGGCCAATCAGAAATTAGGTCAGATTTACTGCGGAGATTTCACCATGGCAGCGTGTGCATGGGCCAATTGTAAACAGTGGCTACATCAAGCTTTTTAAACTTGAAAAATTCTATGAGGTAGGCTGTGTAGCATTTTAATAGTTCCTAGTGCTAGACTTGCATGCGTGGCGGCTATTATGCAGTCTAGGTGCAGCAGGTTGGGTTATACATAGTAGGGCTGTCTTTCCAGAAGTAGTCTAACGTACTAGCCTTGAAGTTGTCGACAGTGTTCGCAGATACGGCGTATTCACCCTTCTCAAAAAATCTCCTCGCAAATGACGTCACGTTATACGACGTCAAATGATGACGTCACAGATTTTGCAAAATGGAGTCTGTTGAATTGTTTTCATTGAAACACCAAAATGTAAAAAAGTCACTTTCTTTTCAAACCTCGATTCTGAAAATTTGATAATATTGAATGGGACCTAACTTCCAGTCAGTGTGCAAAATCTCAAGGAAATCCGTCCAGTAGTTTTTGAGATATAGGCCGTGGAGACGGGACAGACAGACAGACACACAGACAGACTAATAAAAACCGCTGGCGCTGAACCTCCAGGTTTTGGCACAACAACAAAAAAAGATCGGGTTCGAACCCGCAACCTCTCGAGAGAACTATTGATGCATTCAACATACATCTTTGACGGTACTACTATTGACCGCAATACCCCGCAATACCCCGCAATACCCACAAATATACCGCAATACCACCAAATATGCAACTCGTACTTGCGTCAAATCG
This sequence comes from Theodoxus fluviatilis, assembly GCA_034096865.1. Classification (NCBI taxonomy): domain Eukaryota; kingdom Metazoa; phylum Mollusca; class Gastropoda; order Cycloneritida; family Neritidae; genus Theodoxus; species Theodoxus fluviatilis. The sequence continues at coordinate 31,357 of JAWQFJ010033957.1, forward strand.
CCGTAGTTTGATGTTTGCTTCGTCCAAAGAACATACGTTACATAGACATAAAGAAGCGTCACTCCGCGATTTTAAGCAAGACGAGATTTAGAGTTGCGTCCCTTGTTTTGGTTGGCTGGCAGGCGAAATCAATGCTTGGAGCGATTATGCTCTAGCTACCTATTTTATGAGCCAGTGAGTCTCTCAAATTGACAATAAACTGATGACTGCTCTAGTGTTTAAACTGCCAAGACTTATCCGACAGGCAAATGAAGACAACGAGTTTAGATCTGATAGGTGGTCATTCAATGATCATAGTATACTATGTAGTATGTTTGGCCAGAAAACAACATTGAAACTGATGCGATGTTTCGATATCCTAATACGCTCAAAATACTTCTACTCAATTTTGAGACACATGGGTCGCCAAAAACCATACAAATTCAACTAAACTTTCGGACCGATACACAGAAGCGACCGCATCACGAAGGGACGTAACTCTCGGAAACAGTCAAACTACGGCGATCGCATTAGATCAGTCTTGGCAGCGTTCAGCGGGCTAAGTAAACATCAAACTACGGCGATTTGACGCAAGTACGAGTTGCATATTTGGTGGTATTGCGGTATATTTGTGGGTATTGCGGGGTATTGCGGTCAATAGTAGTACCCAGATTTGATAAATTAATGCTGTTCAAGGGTTACATTTTCGAAACGAAACGACCCGCATCGTAAAAAATCCTTCTGTCTCCTTCACCAACGTTCTGGAAATTATTCATTCTCGCATGGGTTCCCCGAAACTCTAAATGACGTCAATCTAAAAAGATACCCATAATTTCTGCTGTTACGTCAATTGAAATGTTGAGACAGAAAGCTTCTAAGTGGGACTGAATTTCAGATCGTACATGCAAATGACGTCATGCTATTAATGACGTCAAATTTGGCTTTGCCGTCAAATGTCATTTCAATAATTTTTCGACCGGTAATTTCGAGAATACGACCTTAGAAAACCACTTTCTCTTCAAGCCTCGATTCTGAAAATTTGATACATTCAATCGGACCTAACTTCCAGTTAGTGTGCAAAATCTCAAGGAAATCCGTCCAGTAGTTTTTGAGATATAAGCCGTGGAGACGGGACAGACAGACAGACAGACAGACAGACAGATAAAGTCTGTAGGACCTCCAGTAAACCTGGAGGGATCAAATTGCCTACCTCCCCAGGTCTTTCGAAATTCTTCTTCTGGCATATGGGTCTTTGATATGGGATCGAAATTGTACTTGCAAATGACGTAACGTTATTATTGACGTCAAATTTGGCTTTGCCGTCAAATGTCATTTCAATAATTTTTAGACCGGTAATTTCGAGAATACGACCTTAAAAAACCACGTTCTCTTCAAGCCTTGATTCTGAAAATTTGACACATTCAATCGGACCTAACTTCCAGTTAGTGTGCAAAATCTCAAGGAAATCCGTCCAGTAGTTTTTGAGATATAAGCCGTGGAGACGGGACAGACAGACAGACAGACAGACAGACAGACAGACAAAGTCTGTAGGACCTCCAGTAAACCTGGAGGGATAAATCTTATCACAAATCACGAAGTTGATGACGTCAGATCATTGATGACGTTGTCGTATGTGTTCCTCACTCGGATATATATAGCTCTCAGCCGCTAGAATGAACTAAACTTCATAGTGTTAGGCCTGGCTAACGGTACATCCTTCCTGATTTATACAGACATGGAGTAGAAACAATGGTTTCCTTGGCGGAGGTTTGCTCTCTCAGAGCGCTCTCTAGTCTTTTAGGATTTGGTTGTGAAAAGTAACACCCCCCCCCTCCCCCCCCCCCCCCCCCGCCCCCCCTCCACCAAAAAAAAAAAAAATCCGTTACTGTAAAGGTACATGTCCGACTTAGCAGAATCGCTGCATCGAAATCTGCGTTTTAAAAATACACGGCGTGTTTTCGTTTGGTGATAGTGATTAATGCAGTACAACCAGCCATTTGCAAGATAAGGTATTCCTGAATCCAGAAAGAGTCTGGGACAATTTTTCCCCAGCTGATTTTGTTTAACTGTTAAAATGGATCGAGAACGACACAGAAACATATTTCGCGAATCTATTAAATTCCTTCTTCAATTATACTGTTTCTTTCTTTAGTCTTTGAGCAGCACAGAGAGTTTGAGATTCCTATTGTTTTTATCACCTGAACTGTCATTTGCTCATTCCACTTCAATGCAAAACTTCATGTTTTTGGCGACACATTCTGTTTTGAGGTCTAACATTTCCGACCCATTCTCCATCCAGCACTGGAGTCCCTTTCTTCCTTATGGAGTGGCTTTTCTGAACGTCGTTGATGGAACACTCGCTCTCGACATCCGAGAGGCCACGTGCAATCCGCGCGCAGGTTCCAGGAATAGCGGCAGCTGTCAGCCTAGGTTTGCCACGGAGTTTATTAGTCCTGTTGAAACGGATCGAACCACCCGACCCCTTGCAGCGAGCACTGTACGTGGGAGTCACTAAACCAGGGCACATGCCTGGCTAAATGTGTATTTCTGGGACACACGACTCTGGAAGTGAGGTGCCGATAAGAGAATTATCGATTAGTTCCCTTTTCTCCCGCTGTCATTTTCATCGTTCCCTGTCTTTTTCACCCATCATCTTCCATTACCTTTCTTTCTCCTCCGCCTTTTCACATCGTTTTCCCACATCCTTTCATTTTTCTTCCCATCTTTCATCTCACTCCCACACCTTCCTCGAACTCGCCCCCTGACACTGTTCTTCGCTTATTCGTTTCTTTACCGTTTTATTCATCCACTTTTATCTCTACCTGTGCATACCCTTTATCCATTCACACTTCAGTCCATCCATCTATCAGTCCTCCCTCTCGGATCATCGTCTTCCTTATCTTCCTCCCTTTCCTGGCTTTTTAATGTCCTTCCACTTCTACCCCCCTGCATTCTGGCCTATTACGGTTCGTGAAAAGCGATACTTTGATACTTTTGGTAGCGGTGCACAACGCCGAACAAGCATTGATAGGACACTGCAGCCATTGAGCAGGGTCTACGTGGCTCTATGAGCAGAGAAACTGTTATCCCTGGTCTGTGTGGAGAACACGAAACTCCTATTAGCGCCCGGATCGCCAGCTAGCCACTCAACAGGCAGCCAGCCAATCGAAGAAGGACGACTCGGTGGGTCCGTCAGCTCTGTGAGTGCACTAATTCGCCTCGTCGCCTCGCCCTAACTAATACGGACAAATTAAGTAAACACACTGACTGGTTGTCAATAACAGCGGATGATGCATGGAGTGCTATCGACAGAGCTGTCTCCCACGGCCAAAACTAGACTTTTGTCTCTTGATCAGCGTTGAGAAATCGAAAGAGCTGCTATTAGATCGGAGCAGTTCCTGATACGGGGCCCATTGGAACGTTGGGGATACTTGGCGCATAGAAGGCATGTTTTATCAAACTGACGCCAGTTGTGTAGGCAGCAGTTTTTTTGTCGCTCAAGCCCACCTCATCGGCTGCAGGCAGTGTTGGCCCCCGCGAGGAAAAACCCCATTAGGATAGAATTACATTTTCTGTCACTCTTATGATGGCTCTAGTTCGCCTTCTCGAGAAATAATTTAAGGGGGTAATTGAATGTAGACTTAAGCGAAGGAAGGAAGGATATGACAGCGGTTCAAATAATCGTCCTGACCTTGCCACTTCTGCTTACGTCACAAGGTCATTCACTTTAAGGCATCGCAACGCTCAGATTCATTCTCACTGAACAAAATCCGGACGCTGTGTGTTGTATTAGCGCGTGCTGGAAATAAGCTACTGTGTTTCCTGTTACGTCCTTGGGCGAAATGTGACCCAAGGGGGTGGGAAGGGGACGGGTGGGGGAGGGGGGAATACCCACCCGAAGGACGTGGACGTCACAGCGTCAAAGAGTTCTGGTAACGTCAGAATACATACTACTCACTCAGGCACTTCTCCAGAAATGATCTTCGATTAAGATAGGTGTGTGTGTGTGTGTGTGTGTGTGTGTGTGTGTGTGTGTGTTGTGTGTGTTCGTGTGTGTGCGTGTGTGTGTGTGTGTGTGTGTGTGTGTGTGTGTGAGGAGAATTGCAGGCAGGCAGGCAGACAGGCAGGCAGACAGACATTCTCAGATAGGCAGACAGACAGACATTCTGGCAGAGTGGCAGGCAGGTAGACAAGTGGCACATCAACACCGAGGCAGTCGGACGGGGAAGCAAACAAATAAGCGGGGTGGTGGGCAGGCAGGCAGGCAGGCAGGCAGGCAGGCAGGCAGGCGGAGAATTATGTGCCGCTGTCATGTATTGGGTGCCGACCTAAAGAGAACCAGAAGTAACGGTACTCAAATGAAAACTGTCCTATAACATGTTCGTTCTAACATCGAGAAATCCCACATGTGCTTTCTGTGTCCGCTTTGAGTATCCGCTGATGAGGCGATGATAGTCGACTTGGAAGTGATGAACTGATCCGGCCATACAGGCTTCGAGACAGTGTTTTTGAAGGCACGTCTGTCATGGACTGGCCGTCTGGCCTGGACCGTCGAGTCCCACACGATGTGTCAACTTCTGCGTGGACTTGCGTCACAGGAAGGACGACGCCAAGAGCAGCTCAAGAGTCAGCCTGAGGAGTTCAGGGAAAGTCCACTCTTGGCACCGTGGCGTGGGTCCAGAAAAACCCGGGCTGTGTCAGTCAGACCCGCAGGGCGTGTGACCGCAAGACGAGATGTCAGCACCTTGGAGGACGGCCGTCATCGCCCATTTTGTAAGTGCGGGGAACGAGAGGACGTAAGCAGTTTGGACTACTTCTTCCACGCCTTTTACACACCTCCTTTGTTGTCACGATCGCACACTGGACTTACGTGCATGAGCCATTATTGAAAATATAATAACAGAGACACTTCATTCACCTCTTGCCTCTGGGCTCAAGACTTACTTGTTCAAAATTTGAAAGATGTGTCATGAGCCTTATCATGTGGTATGACAGATGAGACAGAAAACAACCTACTACTACTGCTACTAATACTACCACCATCGCCGCCACAACCACCACCTATACCACTGCTACCGCCGCTGCTGCTGCTACTACTACTACTACTACTACTACTACTACTACTACTAGTACTACTACTACTACCATCGTCATTAGCAGCAGTATGATTATTCCTCGAGCTGCACACCCGTCTTGGTCATCCATGAATGTGACAGGCTGCCACTGTTCGCAGTACATGCAGAGCAGAACAATGAAAAGCATTCCTTTACTTCTAGCACCAGCTGAAAACGACTCTGTCCTGTTGCAGTTTGCCTGGTGGCATTTCAGCTTGACAATCGATAACACCTGACAGGTAAGACTGAGAGATTCAATTTCAGTACGTTCGGCTTCTGACACGAAGAAAGACAGGAAACTGATGTGCATCGGGTTTTCAAATCCAGTCTGCATAATGATCGTGGACGGAGGTCATTGCGAAAAACAATTTTAACGACGAGTTCGTCGAAATGCGTCAGATTATAATTATAAATACATTATAAAAATCCTGCATTTCAAAGTGGGATAAGGCTTCCAGACGCACATTCAAAACTGCTTTTTGCCTCTTCTCTGGCTGGAAGATCCAGTGTCCCTTTGGTACGCCATTTTCCCGTGTCACGTGGGTTTGGTGTGGGGAGTTCATCTTCACTCCCCTTCACGACCAGCGTACATGCATTATTCCCATGACAGGTTCTTTTAGATTCTGCGTTCCATCTTCACGTGAATGAGGACACGGGTTTCGTTAGAGAACGACCTATGTTATTTACGCTTCCCCTGAGGAATCACAGCATCACTTTTCCACCACCCTTTGTCTCCTTTTCCTCTTAGAAGACCTGCACCATTTATAATGGTTTTAGAAGGCCAAATCACGTCGTCTGTTTTCTGTCTAAAGGACTGGTGTTGTGCCTCGTGACCCTCAGAGGGCAAGACTTCTTGTGAGGGTGAAGGAGGACCAGTCCGCGTGTTGCCTTGTGATTCACAGTCATAGATATCGGTTAAATATTGATTACGTATTTTAATAATTTACCCTTATCGGGGCCTACAACCGCTTTATACTTTACCCCCTGATCACTGGGCCAAATAAATAGTCTTTTGCCAACTCATGACAACAAACATTGTGACAGGTAGATAGGATGCGCTAAATCACAATAGCCATCCGCACTCCCCGGGTGTATTCCCGTCCGATCCTGGCGTCACAGCTTCATGAAGGGTTAATCTCATTACAGAGTATCTTTACTTCTCTCTCAGCCTTTTTATAAAGTTCTTTAAATAGATGAGAATAATGCTAGCTGAGCACTTTGCCATTTGATGGGCCTCCACCATTCCTGCATCTTCGAAGTCAGGCAACCGAGGATAAGCGTCATGGGAATCCCCTCCACTGGTGGGCCACACAAGTGGACTCGTCCGAGGAAACGGGTGCGGACCCTACTCCGCTGGCAGGCCACGACATATGATTGGCTGCGTTTTTAAGTAGGCGTTTATGCTCGAAACAGAGCCGAATCGACTTGACGACTGCTGCAAATGTGATATTCATCGAAACCCATTTCAGCTGAAAGCGCATTGTTCATACCAGTTTGTCAGTCATTCACACTTTATTGTCATTCTGTGGGCAAAATAACCGTCCAAGATTGCGTATGTGAGCTAGCGAGCACGCAATAATTTGGTTCTCATTCTGCGTGGGAGTCACTGCTAATTAAACGACCAACAGGTGTGACGGGGTCGAGCTCGGCGGGTGGAGACACCTGGTGGGCTGAGGGTGTGATGTGGGTAACGTCTGCTTCTCAGTCCCGGGTCTCACCTGTGACACGTGCCGCTGCGTGAGCGTGGTCACAGTGCTCGAGGGGCAGACTGAGGGACGGACTCTTCAGTTTGTGAATTGCCGTCCCTCGAGTTAGACGTCTGCTTTCCCTCGACAGGTGAGACCCGTCATTGTTGCATGTTGATTCTGATTATTGATTACATCATTTTAATGGAATTTTTTGCATTGTAATTTTAACACGATTGTGTAATACTGAACTTTTACCTGAAAATTAGGTCGCCCGACTTACGCGTCGTTTTCTCATTTGCCCTCTTTTTGCTTTCGTATTCATGTGGCGCAAAATGTCATGAAGCAGTGATGACGAGGTCACAAGAAAACGGCGTGAACGGCTGAATTCAAGAAAAGTGTGCCTTTGTGGTACTTGTTACAATTGCACCCCTTTCCTCCGACGAGTCCATTAGTGTGTCCCACCAGTGGAAGGGATTCCGCGTCGTGTCCGTTGGACTGGATTAAACAGCGAAGCACTTGTGTTCTCTGCCTCCAGTCCATTGGGAGAGCAATGGACATGGCACGAGTCAAAAACTTTCTCCTGCCATTCCTTTCTTGCCGAAACCTTCCCGGAAAAAAAGCAACAAACCAAGCCACAGATTCCTTGAAGCGATTGCATCATTTCCTCCACAGCATGGCCACTACGTAGATTCCTGAAATTCGTTGGGTTTGCGATGTTTTCCTCTTCGTATGGGAGACAGTACTCCCGAAGCAATTACTTGTACCTTTTAGATCTAGCTGAATGGGATGGGTTTTCAAATGTGGAAAGGTTCAGTGCGAAGGAAAGCACGACTGAACTTAGACTACGTCACATAGGACAATGTTTGGCTCCGTTCAAAAAGTAAAGTCGAATCATGTTGCAATACATGGATATTCAAGACATCTAATGTTGAACATCTTACATTACTGTTGTTGTCTCTTGTCTGAGAAATGTATGCATGAGATCACACGTACGTTTTGTCCGCTTCAGAATCCTGCTTGCCTCCTCTGCATACAGTGTCCAAAACTGGCGTTCACAACCTTTGTGAAGAATGTATTCAGAGAGCCAAGATCCAAGTGTGATGCGTGCCCAAACGACGACTTCATTGCTACGGAGTACACGCTTGCGAGAGCTGGCAGCCATTACAGACCCAGCCACCTTCCAACGCCACGAGAACGTTGCAACCTGCTCTCGGTCTGACCCTGACTACGCCTGTGTCACGACATATGGTGAAGTTATCCGAGGATATACAACTGCCTACACTGATGACCCCATAAAAAGGTATTTAAGGCTCAGATGTTTAATTGCAAGCCTGAAAAACCAGAAACTCGGGAAAAGTTCAATTCATTTTTTCGATACTCTTAGCTGAAGGAAAGTGTGTATTAGTGACATAAACAAAGCAATAAAACATTTCTCTGTGTGGTGTTGGATACGACATACATCGTTATTCTCAGTCGGGACGGTCGATCGTGGCTTTTGGATGCCTTCGATGATTTCAGTAAAAGTATTTTTAAATGTTTCGACAACCTTTCATGGGAAGGCTGTCCTGTAATAAACGCACAGCTTCAGTATCGAGTCGCTATTCATCACACATTCACCACTGCTATATAGTACGTTTGATTGAAGTAGTCTTATCATGAAGATGACGATATATTGCTCACTAAAATCGTTTTCACCCATTATCAGGGAAGTGGTTCCCTTGCAAATCGTCAATAGACGATAACCTCCACATTCAAACACCGTCATCTTTAGGATTTAAGTGACATTTGCAGGCTGAATTCACGCCAGACGCTGCACAGCTTTTACAGCGCTATCTCTTCAATGGACTTTACGCACCCGTAGAAACGTGAAAATGGACTCCCCCGAGTATGAGGCCTCATTTACGGAGAGTTGAAACAAACATTGTTATCAGCGATGCGTGTTTTTCTCGGATTGCTTCATAGTTGGCAATGCAGGGCAAACAACGGAAAAGCGGAAGACCGAATCGAGTTCGATCGCTCGTTCGCTCGGAGTTCACTGCATGGACTTCACCTGCAGTCAGGACTGCGGTGAATCAACCTCAACTACCAGGGGCTCCATAATCTGCTCATAAGGCTGCTCTCCATCTTGTAAATCGCGATAAATCTTTTCGTGCCAACCTTTCGGAGCGTCTTTGTTGTCTTGAGAGTGTGGGGAAGCATTGTTTGATTCGCGTGCAGTTTGCTGGAATACGGTCAGTGTTTTGTGTGTGGAAAACATCGTTTAATGCTGCCGTACGGTAAACGCTGATTCTGACGTACAATATCATTATGGAGGAAAATTTGGCTGAGGACGAGAATGTTATTTTTCATAGATTTAATGTTCTCTAACATATAGTACCTGAAGGTCCTCATACTTAGGCAATATAAGTTGTCTCTGCTTTGTTATGATGACATTCTCGCCATTGGTTGGCGATTTCAGTCGTGTATGAAGGTTTCATACTACATGCCGCTAGGCAGCTGGTCTTTTATGGTTCGTTCAAATCCTCATTGTTACGTGCTCTGTGATGCGATTACCGATAGAGTGTCCTTGAATTCGTGTTTTGTGGTTGTGCAGGGTTCGTTTTTCTATCGGATAGAATGTGTGTCGTTGTCCGAAAAGCATAAATGCCTGTACTTTGTCTGTCGAGGGCTGTTATTTCTATCGGCGTTGCGTTTGTTCTCTCATACTGTTTTTGCAAATAGAACCAGTTGTTAATGCATAACCTAAACTCTGCACGGAATAAACATATAAACAGTTTCAGACCTCAGCAGGAGACGGCATCAGATGCCTACGACATCTTGAAAAACAGGTGATCTGAGAAGATTTCCAGC
>JAWQFJ010033960.1:0-54208 GCA_034096865.1 Theodoxus fluviatilis
CTACTCGGACTTTTTCCGAGAGGGACATAACATCCAATCAAAAGAGACAATGCACAACACGCAAATAAATTAACAATTCAATTTATTTTTACAAAACTCTAACACCACCCATCAATAACGTACACATTCAATCATAAAAAACACATAAAACCAAAACAATTCCTTTTCTTCAACAACCCAACCTCCTCCTCAACTCAACCACACTCACTCAAAATCTAAACCACATAAGAACCCCACCTCAACCAACAACATCTCAACTCTCCCCAAAAGCCAGTCTCAATACATGACAATCCCATCAATCAAATCCTCAAATCACAACAATATCCAACTTAACACAATCCTAGGGTACACCACAGTTAACCATCACTATCATGACCTACACCCCCACTATCCAAATCAACAAACAACCAAAACTCCAAATCACTAGCATGAACCTGGCCACACCAGCATCCAATCACTGATCATCAAGACAATCCAATCCCACAAAACAATACTAAACTAAACCAGAATTCCACTTGTCTTGTCCTTATTTTCAATATACAATTCTAAATCACAACTTCAACCAAATTGACCAAAAATTCTTTTAACCCGTGGCCACACCGACCCACAATCAAAACATCAACAAAAATACAAATCATTTGTCATACCGACACCCCCCAACACAAAACCATATCCAAGACTGCGCCCCACACAGGGTACATGGATATAACTTCACAACCCTCTCCAAATTCCCAAATTCCAAACATGCAACGGGAGAAAAATCACATCACGGAACAACAATACAGCTTCAAGAGGGATATGCCTTCCCCTATCAAACGCTTTTACAACTGCAGGCATAAACCGGAAATCACATTCCCCTGCACGCGTTAGACAAACCGCGCACAAATTGAACACTACGCAAACATGCGAACAAATCATACATATACCAAGTGACGTTGCATTTCCACCTCCCACAGTTCACAACATCAAATACCAAATACCAAATTGGAACAAAGTTGAGCGTAATTTCACCACTGTCCTCAGAGAATCGTTATGCCATACGGATACACACACCCGTCAAACCAGGCACAAGTAGAATGTACTTCCAGTTAACAAATCCAGAGTTATCCAACCCCACCGACTCCACGTCAATTTGTACTCACTGGGAAAAACCTCCTTCCTCGACACAACCGCATGTCGTCCACTCCCGTTGGTCGCGCTCTCACAACCGAGAAATCTCCTCTGTGATCCGGCTCTCCTCCTCGACCCAACATCGTAGCTCCTAGCCCTCCGGCTCTCTCACTCCGCACGACGGCAGGTAATCGCTATCCTGGTCGAGACTCTCGGCACGAGCCGTCTCCACTGTGGGACACACAGCGTCCCCTGACTCTCAAACGTAGAAAGCTCAGGTTCTCCAGAAACCAGCACCATAGCTCCTCACCCTCTGGCGCTCCACCCCCGTCTGCCCCGATTTCTCCTCTCCGACCTCCTCAAATCTCCCGTGAGCCTCTCACAAGCAACTTGCACGGACCAAAACCTTCTCCGTTCCTAGAACCTCCATTAGTCCGTGCGCCCTGTGAGCTCTATTCACTCTCCCCATTGCTTCGCACGAGGTTACCCTTTTCTAACGCAGCAAAACTTTCCAATATTACGCCTACCTTGTCGCCAGGATGTTAAAGGCCCTTATTCACCGCCTCCTCAAAATTCGCCGTGTGACAAAACCCCCCCTCAAGTTCTATCATCTGATAGAACCCCCCAAAAAAACACACGGACGAATTTTCGACTCCCTTTTTCTCCCTTAAACAACTCAACAAGCCTACAATAAACACAACAACACCTAACCAAAACTCGGTAAGCCTTGGAACTCAGCAGCAGACGAGTAATCAGACCCGCACACCGTTGGACTTCCCATCACTAAGGCGCATTGGTCAATCACTGCACCACGTGGTCGAGTTCTCGAGGTCCCTGCAAAACGGTCACACACTCTAAGTCACAGGAAGTCTCTCTGACTTCACGGTAAACTCCAAGACTCATACCCCCTTCTTCCTCGTCCTGCTCCCACCGTCTGCTTCGTCATCGTACTTCTTCCCTCCTCTTCCTCGTTCTTCCTCCACAAACTCCCTTTTGATCCGGACCCCAGATGCAATCCCTGGCCAGGCCTCGCTCTCGCCGTTAGCTGTGGAAGCTATCGGAGGAGTCTCCTCGCCCTTATAGTTCTCGGACTGGGTGGCGAGGGTTGGGGATAGAATCGTTCTCGCTGGCTTGAGTCTGTGCACTGATGCGTTCACACGTCGCACTGATGTCCTCACCAGCCAGCCAGCCTTCAGCCCAATGCACGACTGCCCTTGGGCTCGCAGCGACTCCTGACCCCTCCGTGTCTTTTGAGACTCCTGATGCCGTCGAACCTCCCGGGTCTCTTCGAGATGCCCAGCCCCTTCGAGCTGCCGGTTATCCCTCTCCTGGCGCAGGGCCTCACGGCCTGCCTCAGTCTCCACCACCTTCGGCTTGAGGTCGAAGGAGCTGCGTCGTGACCCCTCTTCCTGGACTTCCTCGCGGCGGACGCAGTTCTGGAGGTCCTCCACCTCCTTGCCAAGCTTGGAGCGGTCGCCCTTCAGCATCTTCACCTGGCGCCTCAGCTCCTGCAGCTCACGCCGTGCGTCCAAGCGCGCCTCCTCCACCTCACGCAGGTGGGCCCCCAGCTCCACAGCGTCCTTCACCACGCCAGCTTTCTGCTCCTCCAGCATACCAATCTTCTGCTTGCCGTCTGTGACCATGCGGTTGAGCTCAGTCTTGTCTGCCTCGGCACGCTTGAGTAGACCATGCAGCTCCTCTCGGATCTCGTCGTTGACATTCCTTTTCAGGTCTATGATCTCCTTGCACATCCGATCCTTCTGCTCCTCGCTCTCACGGATCTTTCGGTTGGCGTCGATGAGGTCACGGCGGATGACATCACAGGTCTCCTCCACCAACTTCAGCTGGGTCTTCATCTCCCGTGTCTCTGCCTGCAGCTTGCCCCTGGCCTCCTCGGCCTCCTGTCTGGCAGTCTCCAGGCTCTGAAGCTTCTCCTCCTGTTCCCTGGCAACCTGCTGCAACGCCTCTTTGACCCGCTGAGCTTCTTCGACCCGCCGAGTCTCTTCGACCTGCTTCTCTTCTTCGACCTGCCGCGCCTCTTCGACGTGCCGCGCCTCTTCGACCTCCTCAGAGGTAGCTGTCTGCATCAGCTCACTGATCCAGTCCTCGAAGTCCTCACTCTCCGACGGGCACTTTGGTGTCTGTAGGTTGATCTCCAGCCGCCTCTTGCTCATCTTGGCCTTCTCCCTGAGGTCATCCCAGGACAACTGCAGCTCCTGGCATTTGTCCTTTATGGCCTTGGAGTCGAAGTGCTTCTGCTCCATCAACGCCTCACCCCGAGCCAGCATTTCCTCCACATTGGGGTAGTGGCCCCGAAGCTTCCGCTCCAAATCCTGGTGATTGGGGACCTTCTGGACATCACCCAGGTTCTTGCCATAGTCAGTGGGGACCGCAGCAGGCAGGTACTCCCTGATCCACTGCAGCTCGGAATCGGCGTCAAAGATGAACTGGTGCCACATCAGCGACTCGTCCAGCCGCTGCCTCCGGTTGTCCACCGCTGGCTTCAGCCTCTCCAAACTCTCCTGGGCGATGTCCACATACAGAAGGATGCCTGCAGAGTTGAATTTGCCAGCATCGGCCATCTCCTTGCCCGATAACACAAGACCCTGGACAGTGACCGCCAGGGAGGCCAGGACTGTCTCCTGATTCCACTGATCCCTGAGGAGGTTTCTCACGCTACACAGGTCAGAGCCCAGGTCAGGATTTGCCACCCTCTTCTCCATTTCATCCATCTTGGCCTGGGCATCATCTAGGGCCTTGCTCCACTGGTGCAGACCGTCTTTGTTGACCTTGAGCTCTGCCTTCAAGTCTAGGGACCTCTGCGGCTTGGCGATCCAGCTGTTGGGGTCCTCGTCTGATTCACCGGCAGCCGTTGCTGGCTGGATATCGTGCCGACCTTGCCTCACGGTCGTCTGCGATATCTTCACCATCCCCCGTCGACGACAGGTGTTCTGTGTCGATGTTCGGGCCTGATGCGTCGATTCGGCAGAGCTGGCCCCGGTTGCCGAGCACCCGCTGGTGCCGCTTGGTCGCCAGGGAACCGTCCCCATCTCATGGCATCAGCGCTGGGTACCCGTGGCCCCTGCGGTCTCAACCCCCCGGCCCCCGACGAACAAACTGCCCTGCGCCCGGCATACCCCGTGGGGCATCGAACATCGATGGGTGAAAAGGCTGACCCATTTTGGTCACTATCACAGACTCCACCAAAAAAAAAAAGTAAAAAAAAAAACCAAAACCTACCCAAATCTGTCCCAACTCCTGCCAGTATCTCTTCCACAAATAAAACACCATACACCAACAAACACAATTACAAAACCAATTGATTGGATCCCGGACGAGCCCCCATTTTGTCACGGGTCCCTTCCTACTCGGACTTTTTCCGAGAGGGACATAACATCCAATCAAAAGAGACAATGCACAACACGCAAATAAATTAACAATTCAATTTATTTTTACAAAACTCTAACACCACCCATCAATAACGTACACATTCAATCATAAAAAACACATATAAAACCAAAACAATTCCTTTTCTTCAACAACCCAACCTCCTCCTCAACTCAACCACACTCACTCAAAATCTAAACCACATAAGAACCCCACCTCAACCAACAACATCTCAACTCTCCCCAAAAGCCAGTCTCAATACATGACAATCCCATCAATCAAATCCTCAAATCACAACAATATCCAACTTAACACAATCCTAGGGTACACCACAGTTAACCATCACTATCATGACCTACACCCCCACTATCCAAATCAACAAACAACCAAAACTCCAAATCACTAGCATGAACCTGGCCACACCAGCATCCAATCACTGATCATCAAGACAATCCAATCCCACAAAACAATACTAAACTAAACCAGAATTCCACTTGTCTTGTCCTTATTTTCAATATACAATTCTAAATCACAACTTCAACCAAATTGACCAAAAATTCTTTTAACCCGTGGCCACACCGACCCACAATCAAAACATCAACAAAAATACAAATCATTTGTCATACCGACACCCCCCAACACAAAACCATATCCAAGACTGCGCCCCACACAGGGTACATGGATATAACTTCACAACCCTCTCCAAATTCCCAAATTCCAAACATGCAACGGGAGAAAAATCACATCACGGAACAACAATACAGCTTCAAGAGGGATATGCCTTCCCCTATCAAACGCTTTTACAACTGCAGGCATAAACCGGAAATCACATTCCCCTGCACGCGTTAGACAAACCGCGCACAAATTGAACACTACGCAAACATGCGAACAAATCATACATATACCAAGTGACGTTGCATTTCCACCTCCCACAGTTCACAACATCAAATACCAAATACCAAATTGGAACAAAGTTGAGCGTAATTTCACCACTGTCCTCAGAGAATCGTTATGCCATACGGATACACACACCCGTCAAACCAGGCACAAGTAGAATGTACTTCCAGTTAACAAATCCAGAGTTATCCAACCCCACCGACTCCACGTCAATTTGTACTCACTGGGAAAAACCTCCTTCCTCGACACAACCGCATGTCGTCCACTCCCGTTGGTCGCGCTCTCACAACCGAGAAATCTCCTCTGTGATCCGGCTCTCCTCCTCGACCCAACATCGTAGCTCCTAGCCCTCCGGCTCTCTCACTCCGCACGACGGCAGGTAATCGCTATCCTGGTCGAGACTCTCGGCACGAGCCGTCTCCACTGTGGGACACACAGCGTCCCCTGACTCTCAAACGTAGAAAGCTCAGGTTCTCCAGAAACCAGCACCATAGCTCCTCACCCTCTGGCGCTCCACCCCCGTCTGCCCCGATTTCTCCTCTCCGACCTCCTCAAATCTCCCGTGAGCCTCTCACAAGCAACTTGCACGGACCAAAACCTTCTCCGTTCCTAGAACCTCCATTAGTCCGTGCGCCCTGTGAGCTCTATTCACTCTCCCCATTGCTTCGCACGAGGTTACCCTTTTCTAACGCAGCAAAACTTTCCAATATTACGCCTACCTTGTCGCCAGGATGTTAAAGGCCCTTATTCACCGCCTCCTCAAAATTCGCCGTGTGACACTCCTCTTGCTTCTCTTCTATTTCTGCTCCTCATGCTTCTCTTGTTCCTGCTGCTCCTGTTCCTCCTACATCTCCTGCTCCTTCTTCTCCATCTCCTGCTCCTGCTCCTTCTCTTGCTCCTCCTCCTGCTCCTCCTCCTCCTGCTCCTCCTCCTGCTGCTGCTCCTCCTCCTGCTCCTGCTCCTGCTCCTCCTCCTCCTCCTCCTCCTATACTGCTCCTCCTCCTCCTATACTGCTTCTCCTCCTCCTATACTGCTCCTCCTCCTCCTATACTGCTCCTCCTCCTCCTATACTGCTCCTCCTCCTCCTATCCTGCTTCTCCTCCTCCTCCTACTGCTTCTCCTCCTCCTCATTGTACTGCTCCCCCCCTCCTCTTTTCCTCCTCCTCCTGCTCCTCCCCCCCCCCCCTCCTCCTCCTCCTCCTCCTCCTCCTCCTCCTCCTCCTCCTTTTCCTCCTCCTCCTGGTACTTTTCGTGCTACTTTTCCTCTTGCTTTTTCTGCTCATCATCCTGCTTTTTTTCTCTCACTTATCAGCTTTTTTCGCTGATCTTTCATCCCATGCTCCTCCTTTTACATCCCCTGTGAGTTGAGGCTAAGAATAGAAGTACTGCGCCTCTCTACAGGATTCTTAAAAAGGCGAATAAGTAGTGAAGTCGTGATTAACGTACTCTTACCCTAACTAGTTCCACTGATTTCGTGACTAATGGCCTTGCATAGCCTTCACAGGCTGATTGGTAAACCCCCCCCCCCATTTCATTCCTTCATCCCTTCATTTATTCTGATGCTCCATTCCAACTGCTTAATCTGTTCTTTACAAAAGGTCAGTCTTTTCACAAATGAAAGAACCACGTAAACTAAGCTAAATTTTACCTACTGCCTCAATTTTTAACAAATGTCATTAAAATATATCCAAAAAGTGTGTCAGCGGAAACAGTTTTGATTATGCCTTAACGAAATGGATGGGAAAGCGGTGGACAATGTTGCAAGTCATGTGGCTGCTGTTTCTCCTGCTGCTCTCTCTCTCTCTCTCTCTCTCTCTCTCTCTCTCTCTCTCTCTCTCTCTCTCTCTCTCTCTATCTCTCTGCGCGTGTGTGTGTGTGCGCGCGCGCGTGTGTGTGTGTGTGCGTGCGTGTGTGTGCATGCACTCGCACATGCATGACCATGTGCGTTATATTTGATGCACTGTTTAAAGGAAGGCACAGTCTCATGTGTGTTGTAGTCTCATGTAGTCACAGTGCAGAATTTGTGTGTGTTGCAGATTCCTGGAGGGCCGGCCCCTAGGGAAGGATGAGGTGTGCTGCCTTCAGTCGGCATGCCCGAGGTAGCAGAGCCTCCCACTGAGCAGCCAAGCGCTGGTGGTAGCGGGGCCACTAACGCCGCCAACCGCAATGAGGCGCCCCCAGGCCCCCCAGCCCCCCCAGGGCTCCCATCCCGTGGCAGAGCGCGAGCCAGCTCAGCAAAGTATCGTGACATCGCCTCCTCTCTCCTGGGCAGTTCAGCTAACATTGACGAGCTCTTCCTGACAGCGGCAAGGGTGAGTGCATTATACCAGATATTGTCCGGACCCCCCTCCAATCAGGGGTCGGGGTTCTGCTTGACGTCTGTGTGTAGACAGACTGAAGCTGGAAGATGTGCGGTGGTGTTTTGTTGACGCTGCAGAGGTGAGAGAGAAAGAGTGTTTATCTCAGCAGAGAGCAATTAAGCTTCAAGAGACGGGTGCGGGTGTTTCTCACCCAAGCTGGCAACAACGACATGACATTTCTTGTGAATTTTAGCATTCTTTTAAGGCAGATTTCAGTGTACAATATCTTAGAATTAGGGCAGTGGTATTTAATTTTTTATATAAAGATAGTTGACCTCTGAGACATCTCTGAGGGCTTATCGCTGATACCATGGCAGTACAAATGCTGAGTGGGAAAAGAGTGGAGTGCCTGTTTCGGATATAGAATATATATTGATGAGAGTTATTTTTTTTACCAGCAATCCGACATGTATTCTTTCGTGAGAAATTGGCGTGGCCCTTAGAGGGCCGTTGGAGGAGAGGCCGCCCTCCCTTTGCTCGACGTCATGGCCCCTGCTTGCCCGCCGAGTCCTTTGACACCCGTCCTACAACTTGCAGTCGGCACCGATCGCGCCAACGCCCCACCTGCCGGCGTCCAGCCATGCCTGTCCGCCAAGCCATTGTGACGCTGCATCACTCGACTAACAGTCGCCAGCCTCGGCGCTGCGCCTCTGACACCCCACCCTGCGTGCGCCACGAGACCTTTGACATCCGTCCGACCACTTGCAGGGATCGCCCTCTGCATCAATGGCACAAGGCCGCACCTGCCGGCGTCCAGCCCTGCCGGCCTGCCGAGCCATTGTGACATTGCATCACTCCACTTCCGGTCACCAGCCTCGGCACAGCGCCTCCCAGGCCCCACCCAGCGCGTGCCCGCCCAGCCCACTCTGAGGCTGGTCGTCAGCCTCTCCCCAACGGCCCTCCTCAGGGCCAAGCTTATTTCTCACTAAAGAATACATGTCGGATTGCTGGTAAAAAAACAAACAAACTATAATTAATAAATTCATATGCTGATCATGTTTGTCAGTTGAAGAGATGACCAACAGATGTGCACTTAGCTGCATCTGCACACACTTTATAATTGTTTTGGTTGAAATTAAGTTGGGTCACTACACAGGAAATGTGTGACCCTCCACCACCACATGTTACTAGTCTCACTTCCAGATATCCGCCAATAGAGTGAGCGGAGTTAGGTATGTCACTATTTATATGTTCATGGATTTTGGAACCTGCATCCATTCGTTTGGGGCACAACATCGGTTTTTCTGTGTTTTCCATCAGCAGCCATCCAGCTGGCCAGCCCAGTCGATATACCACATTCAAAATAGGCATTGTGATGATAACACTGTGTTGCCTCAAACACATTGCCTAAACTTAAAACCTGTTTTCTCAAAAAGTCATACCCCTGGATACCTGTCTGCCGTAGCTCGCAACAGTGTCATTATTTATCCTATTTTAAAGCTTTTCGCATCGTTGTAAAGAAAAGTGTATCCACTGTACAACCATATACGTAACTCAGAATTTCCACAGACGAACACGGGACTCATTTTGTGGTGGAGGCTAACATATGCAGTGATGTGCTACTGGTCCAAAAAGGTGTCTATCGCATCCACTCCAAAGGTTCTGATTTTAAAAGCAGAGTTGTTTGGGTTTTTTGCGCGCACACACATACACACACACGCGCGCGCGTATATACTGTAGATAGATATATGGTTCTGCAGCACCTTGAAAATGTACAACAGCTGTAAAAATGTCTTCATTTGAATTTGCACACCAAGACTTGAAACGGACCAACTGTAAATCAGTGGTGTTCATAGCGATTTGAATGCTTTGGGCTACTCTGGGGAAAAGAATCAGGTTCCTCTACAGTACATGTATAGTACATGGAAAACCCTTGCCAGTTTTCACCTCTGGAAGAAGCAAGGTTCTCTCTGCATGGCTCTGTCTTTAACCATGTAGATTACACAAGGTGCTTGACACTAACTGAAAATCTCACTGGAATGAATGATAATTTGACTTCCCAAAACGGTCTTGGCTCTGAGGACTGTCTCTCTTGTCGAACACACGCACGCATGCACGCACACACACACACACACGCACGCACGCACGCACGCACACACACACACACACACACACACACACATCTACAAGCACATTAGAACCCGCCATAAATCAGATCCTTCCTTTTCGATTTCGTGGAAGGACAAACATCATATCAGTTCTCAAAGGCCACTGTCCTTTATTTACTCTTTTAGTATCCCGGACCCTCCCCAATCCCCACCTCCCTCTGCCACCCGCCCACCTTGCCCCGCCCCACCCCGGAATGGATGAATGGATGGTGTTTTACGGCCTATCAGCCTTTGAAGGCTATGTAAGGCCACTAAGCACGAAAATCACTAGAGCAGTTTAGAGTAAACGCAATTCAAGTCACGGTGTCCCTAGTTATTCGCCTCTTACGAATCGCGTAGGGAGATGCGGTGAGTCAATTCTTACCCCGAATCCACAGGGGGACCCACCCCGGAAACTCAAGAAGATAACGTTGTTGTTGCTGTGTGTGTGTGTGTGTGTGTGTGTGTGTGTGTGTGTGTGTGTGTGTGTGTGTGTGTGTGTGTGTGTGTGGATTTTATTGTTGTTGTTTTTTATGATGATGATGATGATGATGATGATGATGATGATGATGATGATGATGATGATGATGATGATGATGATGATGATGATGACGACGATGTAACCGGTTTCCTTGTCCCTTGTGTGAAATCCCACCCACCCTATTTTTTCCCTGAATAAAATTATTTTGAAAATATAATAATAAAAATCTCTCTTGTCGCAGTGTGCACGTTGCTTGAATACCATTGCTGGAGTTGCAAAAGTGTCTGGGTTCAACGAACTCAATCGTACAATTCAGGTTTGCTTATGCAATTTGAATGACATTGATTGTACGGCGACTCAGCTGTTCCAAACAATTTGAGGTGTTCAGCTTTAGAGGTGGGAAAAGCAGCCTGTTTGGATGAAGGTATGGGGTCTGTAAGTTCATAGGAGAATTTTGATCACTGTATTTGAATCAAAATTGAACTCCGCTCTCCCTGCTAGTATACTATACACTTCATGATACGTCAGTAAAAACATCCCCCGTCAGGTACTTCCAACTTCATTGACAGTTTTAGTTGATGCAAGTTATAGCTGTTTCCGACGTGTATGAGTTTAACGTTTCCTTCCTCTCTGTCACGGCCGGGTGAATGGACCGTTTAGATGGTAATCCAGTCCCCGGACAGATGTTTTTTTAAGAGGGAGTTACCCGCCCACTCGCCAAATAACGAAGGACAACACAAGGCAAAAGTAACAAAAGAAACATTTTAATTACAGAAACTAACAGAAACCCTGCGTTCACTTCTACACAAACACAGCTAAACATGCAATTGCCCTCAAACAACGTAGAAATGAGATATGCATAAAGATTTAAACTGCAAATCCAACAAAACATGAAAATCTAAATCATCAATGCAATAGTTCATCTTCTCCACTTACTGGACGGCACCGCACCAAGGCTATTGTCAGTCACTTGGGGTTCACTACGTCACAATGACACATATTCAGAGCGTTGGTGTTTCTACCAAAAACTTGTTTTCACAGAAAACACAGGGAAAATTCACGAACCACATTAGCAGGTAACAACACGTAGCACAGGACTTGAAAAATAAACTTGAAATGCAACTTGAAATAAAACTTGGAACTTGAAATGAAATCTGGAACTTGAAATTGAATCCCTTCGGATGCGGATGGATGGATGGATGGATGGATGGATGGATGGATGGATGGATAGTGTTTTACGGCCTATCAACCTTTGAAGGCTATGTAAGGCCACTAAGCACGAAAATCACTAGAGCAGTTTCGAGTAAACACAAATCATCACGGTGTCCCTAGTTATTCGCCTCTTACGAATCGCGTAGGGAGACGCGGTGGGTCAATTCTTACCCCCAACCCACAGAGGGTCGGGTCGGTTGCAGAGTAGATAGTGGCAAAACTTTACATGAGGAACTAAAATAATATATACTCACGGACATAAGAAACGCGAAAAAGTTAGTCCGCCTTCGCCATATCCTAACAGGTCCGTATGGTTCATCAATGCAGAATCTGCACTCATTTGTGAACACCACACGTCCCCACTGTTGCCTAGGCCAGTTGATTCTAGCCTGAGCCCACTGGAGACGAGCCTGGCGATGACGATGAGTCAGCACTGGTCCTGGAGCTGGACGACGGTTTAGTAGCCCGTTCTCCTTGAGGCGACGGCGCACTGTCCTGGCGCTGACTCGACGTTGGGTATTGCCTGGCAAGTTTGCTGATGTGGTAGTCGCATTCAGGAACTTTTCTTGGCGATGGCTTCTTAAAATGTAGCGGTCTTGCCGAGGGGTCGTAGCTCGAGGCCTGCCTGACCGTGGTCCATCAGCAACCGTGCCAGTCGCATGGAAACGGTGCTCTAGACGGTTGAAAGTCGAGAGGTGAACATTGAATAGGTTTGCGACTCTTCTGTGAGGAACACCAGCCTCCAAATGGCCAAGCGCTCGGTTGCGTTCTTCTGCGCTAAGTCTTGGCATCGCTGCTGAGGACTGATGAAAAGGAAAGAGAAAATTTTCAGGCCTGCTTTTTATTGAGATACAAGCCTTGAACACTGCTACAGCAAGCAACGTTTGCTGCACAACTTGCAAATGCCTGCCATGAGGCGATCACCATGCCGCATTTGACCGTCTTTTGTCACTGTAAACAGAACGCTGTGCACGTTGTGCGGTAGTTAAAGAGTGCAAATGCATAGGCACTGTACGTAAAATATCTCAAGATTGTACTAAAATATAAAAAATACCCACTAACTTTTTCGCGTTTTTTATGTCCGTGAGTATATAAGGCCAAGCAAGAAAATCACTCGAAGAGGTCCAAGGAAGCGCAATTCAAGTCACGATGTCCCTATTTATTCGCCTCTTACGAGTCGTGAAGGGAGACACGGTGGGTCAATTCGTTTAACCCCCAACACACAGGACAGTTCATCGAAAGACACGCCGGCTCACACTGAGAAAAACCTCAGTTAAAGGTCGTGATAAATTGCTACGGTTGGCCAGACCAGAGGACTATCAGCAGAAAAATATAACCTTTTATAGAAAAACTGATAAAACTTGCGTGAAATCCACGTGCAAGCTCAACCCAGTGGCACTAGATGCCTCTGGAAACGCAACAGGCCTACGTTCATGCAGGAGTTTCTTGCTCGTGGACTTCATGCCCAGATAGCACCGTCAGGCCACATGTTAAAGAACTGCACATGCCCGACTTTAAAGTAACTAAACACTAAACAGCAAAACAACTAAAGCAAATTAATACGCTTGATCCGTGACACCCCCCTCCCCCTCCCCCCTCCCCCCCTCCCCTCTCCCCCCTCCCCCCTCCCCCCCCCCAAGTTTAATTTAGCTATTTAACATAATACGCCTTGGGTAATATTCACAAAACACATTATTTTGTTGTTGCTGCTGTGAAGAATAAACCTTACTTTGTAATATATTTCCAAGTTGAAATCACCCAAGAATACGGTATCTATATGAAATTCACAAATTATTTTAAAGTTGCATTTCAGAACTCATTCTTGAGCTGTCATTTGTCTTACATTCTTTTTCAAGGAGGGGGACTACAGCAAGATAGAACACCTGCTGCAGAGATGTAGTGATATTATAATCAGCATAGATGTCAAGGACAAGAGGACTGGTAACACAGCTCTAATATGGACTGCCAAGAAAGGCCATACTAAGGTACCGTTATGCAAATCCGTCTCTGCCTTCTATATCAAGTGGTGCTGACTTGCAGAAGTTCCTGCTTTTTTGTAGTTAGGAAGCAAAAAGGTCTTGATTATGTAATTTCCTGTGACAGAGGATATGAGATAATTTGCGTTTCAACCCTGTCTCTCTCTCTCTCTCTCTCTCTCTCTCTCTCTCTCTCTCTCTTTCTCTCTCTCTAGTTGTGAGGTAGGAAGTAGTATAGAAATGGGACGGAAACTATATATATTCCCCAGGGGAAATGCACAAGTAAGTTTTGGAAATGTTGTAGATATGATAACTTTGGATTAAAGTTGCGCTGTAATTGCATGAAATGTAATATTTTGATAAGTAAACAAAAAGCTGCATGACTTGCAAGATTGTCCACCACTTTTCCATCCATATCGTTAAGGCGTGATCAAAAGTGTTTCCACTGACACACATTCTTGAGATATGTTAAAGAAAATATAAACAATTTAGGCAGTAGGTTATATGAAGCTTAGTTAACATGTGTCTTTAATTTTGTGGAAAGACTGACCGTTTGTAGAGAAAAGATCAATTAAATGAAGCAGGTCATTAATTTTATACTGCTTATGTGTTCATTTGTAGAGGACCGATAATTCAATAAGAAACTTAGCAGGCAGTTTTGGATTTTTGTCACCAGATAGCAAACCTGCTGCTGATGCATGGGGCGGACCCCACGCTGAGGAACTATGAGGGACACAGTGCGTTGGAGCTGGGCTCCATGCCTGTCAAAACCATGCTGCTGGACTCTGTGGAAAAAGTCTCCGAGTCTTCCCACCGCATCCTGCTCCAGGCTGCCTGGCAGGGAAACATTGCAATCGTCCGCAAGCTGCTGGTAGGTGCTCTCTGTCTGGCCTGCTTGCTGGAATATTTCGAGTTGAATTAGTCAGTGTTAGGGCGAGATGATTTGTGCTTGCTATAGGCAGATGTTTACACTTATCTGCTCCCTGTCCATTTTGGGTGAAACAGTTTCAGGCTATTGAATCATCTCGAAAACTGCTTGAATTTTGCTCATATATTCACCTATCTCATATTCACTACTTAATGAAAATTGCGATGGTGGATGGATGGGCTGGTTGATGGTTGCCGAGTTCCAAAAGTAGTAAAAAGGCTCTGCTTTGCCTTTCATCTCACATAAGCACCATTGAAGACAATAAAACTAGGTTATATCGCCTTTGTAAACAAACCAATACCTGGAGACAAGTGAGAAGTAGGCTGACCCGCTCCTGGACG
Source organism: Theodoxus fluviatilis (assembly GCA_034096865.1). Lineage (NCBI taxonomy): Eukaryota > Metazoa > Mollusca > Gastropoda > Cycloneritida > Neritidae > Theodoxus > Theodoxus fluviatilis. The sequence goes on from JAWQFJ010033960.1 coordinate 14,780, forward strand.
TTATTTTATTTCCACCTTCTCTGGCCCTGCCTTGCCTTGCCTTGCCTTGTCCACACCATTGAAGCTTGTTTGACTTATACGGGCTTTCAATCCCCTCAATGCTGTCAACTTTCCTCTTCTGATCTCTGTCCCTCTCACTTTGCCCTGGCACGGCGTCTTTGCAAGACCACACGGACCCGATATGGCCTGGTGATAAGTATTGTATGGCAGCCTGCCTCACCTTTCCACATTTTCTGGTGACATGTGTCACGGCGGGTGCATGGACTGATTAGATGGTAATACAGTCCCCGGACAGATGATCGTTTAGCGGGACTTACCTGCAAACCCCGCCAACTAACGAAGGACAACACAAGGTAACAATAACAAGAACAAACATTTTAATAACAAAAAACAGCAACCTCGTAGAAGTGAGTCACACTCACTTTTACACAACCACAGTTAATCATGTAAATGCCCCAAAACAAGATATGCACTAAAGATTTTAACTGCAAATCCAACAAACAATCGAAATCAAGTCATGCAAGGGACTGTTAACCTACTCGATCACTGGACGGCACCGCTTGGGGTTCACTGCGTCACAGCGATAAAAAGTTTAGAGTGCCGGTGTCCCTACCTCCCCCCCAAAATGCTTTCACAGAAAACAGAAAAATCCACGATGAAACAATGGTTCCCTGCTATAGTTATCAGGCAACAGCACGTAGCACAGGATTTGAAAACAATATTGAAACTTGAAATGGAAGGAACTTGGAATGGAATCCCTTCGGATTTGGAGTAGATAGAGTGGCAAAAGAAACTAATCCCGATCGTTACAGCAGGTGCTAACAAAATGTAGCCCACCCGCGACCTCCCGTCGCGAAACACCGCACATGAGTGCGTCAGCCCGCCGAAAACCACGACTGTCCACACCTAGAAAACTCGGTCAACGGTCTCGAACAAATGCTTAGGTTGGCCAGTCTAGAGAACTAACATCAGAAAAATACAACATTTTATAGAAAATACTAAGATTAAATTCACGTGCAAGCTAACCCCAGTGGAAAAACATGCCTCTGGAAACGCAATACTTCATGCAAGAGTTTCTTGCACAGTCTTCATGCCCAGATATAGGGTGACACAAAAAAAGTATCATCACCAAAATTCGAATAACGTTCGAAATTTTACTCAGATCTACACAAAACTTTGGTGACATTAGGTCAAGTCTATGTAGCAGACACCCCTAAAGTTTCACATCTGTACTTCAAAAACTCTCTGTGTCACTGGCGATCCAAAATGTGCTCCAAGTGTGCTCCCTGGTGCTGCAAACACACTTGGACCCTCTCGCACTCCTCCCTTGGGATCGCTCTTATGGCTGCTGTGATTGCTGCCTTCAGGTCTGGGATGGTCTGGGGGATGTTTACATACACCCTGTCCTTTAGGTATCCCCACAGATAAAAATCTGGGGGGTTCAAGTCCGGTGAATGCGGCGACCACTCTGGGTCACATCTGCGGCTGATCAGTCGGTCAGGGAAACGCTGCCGTAGCCATCCCTCGCTTCCTCTTGCCTTCAGGTGTAAGCTTTTCTTTAATCTGTATTCTGTAAGGATACAAGTGGAGTTCTGAGATCAAAATTCTCCTCACGGACTCCAGGTTGATTCCAAGATCTTGACTTCGACGACGCACAGACTTGCATGGGCTGCGGGCAACAGAGTCTCTGACTGCAGCAACGTTGGGTGGTGTCCTTGATGATTTTGGTCGTCCAGAGTGTGATTGTCTGTTAGTGTCTTTACCATTTAGGTTTAGCACATTCCCATGGGTTCTGAACTTGTTGACCCAACTGTAGATCGTCCTGTGGAGAGGAAATTCCCGACATTCGAACCGTTGTCTGAATTGCAGCTGAGCTGCATGAATAGACTTCAGCCGAAAATATGCCTCGACTATAAATGTCTTTTGCTCAGTGGTCCAAGGCATCTCGAAGTTCTACTTTGGTGCACTCACAGAGCAAGACTTCTTCTTGATGAATTGAAAAAATTAAAAGAATTGATGGAATATTTCAAAAGTTATTCAAGTTTAGGTGATGATATTTTTTTTGTGTCACCCTGTAGCACTGTCAGGCAAACAAATTGCTTGAAAAAGCATGTAATTTAATCACAACCTACACGCCACATGCCCGACTTTAACTAAACTTTAACAGGAAAACCACCAAATCAAAACCAATACGCTTGAGCCGTGACAACATGCACACTCTATATTGTTTGAAAGCAGATGCATGTTGTTCTCTTTTTTTGTCCATCAGAGGTAAACACATGTGGAAAGCACTACTGCAGCCTTTCCCCCGCTCACCCTTCCATCCTCTTTGCCTGTTCATTTGACATAACATTTTTCAAGGCTGTTAGTTTTCTATCATTACAAATGTAAAATAATTTTTTTCATATCTGCTGCATTTTCTTACAGCATGAACACAAGGTGCTAGATATCAACTGCCAAAATGCCGAGGGGCTCACCCCCCTCATGCTGGTCACTCGAGACATCCAGCTCTTTGAGCGTCTGTCTGTCCAGCTTCATCGACCCTACCACCCGGTGGAAGTTGCAGTGGAGCTTCTTGGTGCCAGAGCGTAAGCTGAAAATCCCCCCCCCCCCCCGTCATTAAGTCTACACGCCTAGGTTTACAGCAACATTTTATCTCTTTTCGAAATGCGAGCACAATGTCGTCTTGATTGTTATCATATTTTGACATCATCATTCAAGATAAATATAATTTGATGACCCAAGCGAGGTCAATGTGCATGCTGAAAGTGTACAAAAGTAAGATGTTACAGAGGAATAATTTGGTTTCTGGACTTTTTTCTCCTCGTATTGATAAGATTGAACCTGGCGGAAAGTTTGAGAAGTGGATTTGCACTAATTCCTTATGCTGGCAGGAACATTCGGATTGTGGACAATGACGGAAAGACATGCATGCACTATGCCTGTCAGTCCAAAGCCACTATCACCGAGAGTCTTGTGGACACCCTTATCCGTGGAGGCTTCGAGTTGGGTGAGAAGATATCTTCCTAATATGTACCAGTCAAATTATATCCTGTGTTTGTAAAAGCAGTTGTAGGAAGTTGTGTTGTACTCATTTTCTCATCCTGATCATCGATTAAATTAAATTTCAACACCTTCATTTTCGTTTCAAGGACTTTTGCTGTACATTGTTTTCCCCCCAAATAATATTACATCTTTTGTCCTCCTCACTTAAAGCTTACTGGAACAGCTTTTGAAATACTTTTGTAATATCTTGTCAATTTTTGTTCTCTGCTTAAGCTTTATGTGTAATGAGACCAAGGGAAAGTATGGCACATTACTGACCTGTATTTGCGTCAGAGATTAATTCCTGTAATAGTAATCTCATTTTGGTTGGTTGAACTTTCCTTCCTCCTCACCTAGTAAAATGGTATTGCTGCCCAGTTTGTCTGTCATCCATCACTTTCTCAAACAAGGTGCGCTGTTGACCAAATTGTTCTGTCTTACACAAGTTGTTTTGAGATTACTGGTAATCTCATTATCAAACTGCAGGAATGTGCACTGTCTTCTCTTCCACACATCCTGTACCTGTACTCTAAACTGTTGTGATGGTAATCTTGTTATTAAACTGAGGACATTGTTTCCCCCTCACCTAGCAGGATGGAAGCGGTGTCCAGTTTGTTTGTTCACTTACTTAGCATTGCATGGTGTTTGCCTTTGTGTGGCAGACCTGCGAGACAAGCGCCAGTACGCAGCCCTTCATTGGGCATCGCACTGTGGCAACACAAGCGTCATCGCCAAATTATTGGAAGGGGGTTCTCAGGTCAACGCTCGAGGGTTTGGTGGCCTCACTCCTCTGCACATCACAGTGAGTGACTGAATTATTGTTTCATGTCTTTTCCCACTGGTGCCAGCCGTTTTGCATGCCATGTCGTGTCCTGTTACTTTTATCTGGGACAATAGTGATTAAAAAAAAAACTTTTCTGCCTCAAGTAGAGATTTTGTCACCCATTCCTTCAACCTCATGCCCTGATTTATACCCCAACCCCCAACCCCTCACCCGTCAACCCCAACCTTATCTCCGCCAGTATTGATTTAAGTTTGGACACGAGCCAAACGTCGATGAGAGAGCAATAGTTTCTTGTCATAGGTTCACTGACAGGCGCGACGCAAATGCCAGTACACATGACCTTATGCACACAGTCCTGGGGGTTTGTTATTGTCTGCAACTCCGGCCGGTAGTAGTTTCTGCTGAATGGCGTGGACCAATGAAGCATGGCTGGACTTTGTTCACGTCAGCATATGGGTATAATAGAACCACGCGTATACACTCTGGGACTAATTTGCTATCAAAGAGAAACCTGGTCACTGTATCTCAAGAAGTAGCCATTTCCACAGTAATACATAGGATTATTTACTTTAGCGTCAGTGGAAAATGCCATACGATCCAGACCCACGTTTGCCCATCCCGCATTTCTCTCATGGGCTGCCAATCGTCAGTTGTTAGTTTGCTTGCAAGGTAACGAGATGTTTTAGCGCTTTAACCAGGGCCTGTTTTTCCTCGTCAGAATGGGTTTTTTATATAAAGCCTATTTGCGAAATTTCTCCCTCATTTTATGTACCAATTAGTCATTAGTTATGGTTGCTTTAGTGACTTCATCATCTATTGTGAACCTGCTACAGGAAATCGTAGTGATTGTCATTTGTTGATACGTGAGATAATTAATTAACTAATTGACAGTATGATTTATTTGTGTGGGCTGTTTGCTTGTTTGTTGAGGGTCAATTAAATTGTTATTTCAGAAGATAAAAAGCTGTCCATGACATACATACACACACGCATACCCTTTAGAGGGGAAACGATTGTTGTTGCATTTTACCATGCACATTTAATCCTGTGAAATACTCATCATTCGCGTGTTTGTCTTTTGTTTTGCTGTTGTCACTGATGACCTTTTCAACATGTTTCATTTGAGTTTGTTTGCGCTGTTTTCAAGTCCCCATGTAAGTGTGGTGTTGACAGGACTCCAAGATGAGAGACTGGACCTCATTGCCTGTGTCTCCTTTACGTCTCCTCCATAACACAGAAGAGAAACTGTAGACTGGAGAGTTCCAAAATCCACCTGCAATTATCGCTCTTGACGCTTGAAACCTGTTGTGGACAGACGTTATTGGAGTATATGTGTCATGTTGTCTATCACAATTCAGGAATATGTGCACATTAGTATGCTTATGACCTCTAGTGTCACCAGCCACATAGAAATGCAGCTGTTTGTTTATGGGCATCTTCTTCACTAAGGGGTCGCTTCATCATCGACATTTCCCATGGCATTATATCCAAATAGAAGATAACAAGTACATGTATTCAATTCCCCACAGGTATGGCTTATCCATGGGGTATCATGGCCATGTGTGTTTTTGCTTGTGGCTGTCTTGTGTCAGTTGCCTATGCAAAATAACTCCGGAGAAAAAAATCACGCCTGGGAAAAAACCCCATCATTCACAACTTCATGCATACAAGTTCATCATGGAGTGTTGATCATCTACAGTCTATTTGTGTGAAATACATTGGACATCAAGTCCAGGACCAAAATCATTCAGTACAGCATGCAATAAGCAGAGCAACCTCAGTCTCTCATGGACTCTCCGTCTTGGCCTTACAGGCACACAATGACCACCTCCGGTCAGCAGTGGTGCTACTGCAGCATGGAGCCAACGTAACGTGCAAGGATGAAAGGGGATACACCCCCATAGACCTGGCGAAGAGCAGGAAGATGAAGAGTACGCTGAAGGAGGCATGGACGGAAGCCACACAGAGCCAGGACGCCCACAGTCTGGGGCCCACCAAGGCCCACAGTCGGGACGATGGTCGGCACGGCGTCAAGTCGCATAGGGGCGAGGTAATCTTTGATGTAAGTTCTCACCCACTGCACCTGGCCACACGAGAGAAAGGGAAAAGTTTGGTGGATTTTTTTTATTTTTGGGGGGGGGGGGGGTGGGAGTCTGTGAGTGTGCTTGTACTGTAAGAGAATGTAGAGAGGTTTTCATTGTGTGTGTGTGTGTGTGTGTGTGTGTGTGTGCGCGTGTGTGTGTTTAGACGAGCAAAGGTGTAAAGGTATTATTTCTGGTCTTTGTTTTGTGTTGCTAGCTGTGGTTCCTATATCATACATGTGTAGTACTTTCTGCATTAATGTGATAAAAATCCAGTGTTTGATTCAGGACCTAACTCTTTTTCCCTCTTTTCGGCATCAATTTATCAACAGGCTTAAGCTCATAAATCTGTCGGCCTGTAGGGTCTCACAGGATATTTCTTACCAGCATACCTTGATGCAGCATTTTCAATTCTTAATAATATCTGCAAAAGCTCATGCCATGAATATTCAGCATTGCTGTATAAAAAGGGTTCCTTAGTGTATATTACCTGTCTACACTACAACCCTCGTGGGTATGCTTGGCTCTGCAGTGAAATTATTGGATCCCTGCCAAAAACTCCCATGCTGCGTATATAGTGGAAAATATACATGGCTTTGTCAGGGGAAGATAGGCAAAACCCTTGCTGATGTTTGTCAAGACGTTGTTGAGTCCAGTAACTCGTAACATGAAAGGAGGACAGAGAGCATTGACTGAAAAATGGACCTAGTAATCATGACTTTCCACAACCCTGCCCTTGAACTCTCACTTACCTATGAATCTTGTATAAGAGAGTAATGAAGTCTTCTTGCCTGACGGTGGGTGCTACCATAAATCTTTGATGGCCAGCGGTAGACTGTACGGTAACTGCAAAGTATACATGCCCTGCACAAGAGATCAGCGCCGTTCTGTGACAGAGAGACTGCTGAGGTTTGTATGAAAAGTACGGGCGTCAGGTTTTCCTTCGGACTTAAGGTTTCAAAAATGGGATTTTATCACATGGAGACTAATTGCTTTAAGGCAAGTTTTTGCGTCTCGAAAATACTTTAACTTTCCTTTCGTCAAGGGAAAACTTTTCCTTTCATTAGTTTGTGTGTGTGTGTGTGTGTGTGTGTGTGTGTGTGTGTGTGTGTGCGTGCGTGCGTGCGTGTGTGTGTGTGCGTGTGTGTTTTCTGTTTATATCAGCTGCAATATTTGCATATCTTGTTTATACATTGCTTTTAACCGTTTAAGACTGGGTACATTGTTGGTTGAAAACAGTGTTGTGTTATTGTTTCGATTTTAAAGAGACATCAAAAATGTATTCTCTTAGTTAACATTGACACATTCTCTCGTGTGGCCGTTTGGTTCTTGTGATTCACCTCCTAATGTTTTGGAACTTGCTGCTTTAGCCTAAGATGCAGAGACTTCAGAAACATGTTTTCGGATATTTGAAATGGCAATTCATCATAGTGTGCTTGTTGAAAATTTACATGATTGTGTGTGCGCGTTAGACTGATTACAGAATACACTCGTTGCTGTGTTTGTTTTGCAGAGTGCCTTAAGCATCAGTGCTAACATTATTTTAAAGCCAAGCTTATATTGTACTAATACAGTGTTGGTAATTATGAAGGTATTACTAGTAGTTTTCGGTAAGATTGTCTTCTGCTGAGCAGCTGCACTGGAGTGAGAGAGGGAGAGAACGAGAGAGAGAGAGAGAGAGAGAGAGAGAGAGAGAGAGAGAGAGAGAGAGAGAGAGAGAGAGAGAGAGAGAGAGAGGGAGAGAGAGAGAGAGAGGGGGGGAGACGGACGAATGGAGGGACAGAGGTAGGAAGGGAGGAACAGACGGACAGATGCAGGGAAGAACAGAGTAGGGAGGGAGGGATGGACAGCGTAAGAGACAGAGAAAGATGTGTAAAAAGTGAACTTAACGTTATTGCTAGGCCATCGGCCCATTGCAAGTAGTATTGCAAGATTCATACAAAAGTTACTTTAGTAGCAAAATCGGCAAAACATTTTAGCTTACGAGTGTCACTGTTCTCGTCTCACCAGAAGGGAAGTCACCTCATTATGCCAGTTTGTTCTTTCTCATCTGAAATGCGTAATATATGTACATGACCACTGACCGTGTTTTCCTCTGCACATTTCCTCATAAAAGATGTGCACTTGCTTTCGAATTTGATGTTGTACATGTATCTAAATAGACAAAGAGAAAGAAAGAAAGAAAGAGGGAGAGGGAGAAGGGGAGGGATGGGGAGGGAGGGAGGGAGGGAGGGAGGGAGGGAGGGAGGAGGGAGGGAGGGAGGGAGGGAGGGAGGGAGGGAGGGAGGGAGGGACGGGAGAGGGAGGGAGGGAGAGGGAGGGAGGGAGAGGGAGGGAGGGAGGGAGGGAGGGGGAGGGAGGGAGGGAGGGAGGGAGGGGAGAGAGAGAGAGAGAGAGAGAGAGAGAGAGAGAGAGAGAGAGAGAGAGAGAGAGAGAGAAAGTAAATAAACTGAACTGCTATTGCTGAGGCCATTGGCCCATTGCAAATACAGGTTGTAAAAATACATTGTTACCATGTGTCTTTACGTGTCTTGCAAACTTCACTTGGGGGGGGGGGGGGGGGGGGGGGGGGAGAGAGAGAGAGAGAGAGAGAGAGAGAGAGAGAGAGAGAGAGAGAGAGAGAGAGAGAGAGAGAGAGAGAGAGAGAAATCTTGGTGACATACAAATGAAAACTGGAGAGCTTCGGGGAGAGGAAAGCTTCCAGATTTTATGGGTACACCTTTGGGGAGGTCTGGGCGAGTGGCTGGCTTAAGCCGTGGCATACTTCTAGCTATCTGTGTACCAGGGTGCCAGTTACTGATACCAAGTCCTGTCACAGGCGAAGTGCGTAAAACCACCCAGTATATCTCTTGCCATGTCCCAATTAAACATCTGTTTTTATTTCCATGCCCTTTACACTGCTTCCAATAAAGAAGCAACGCGTAGCAGGAAAAGAATACTTCAGGCAACAACAACAAAAATATTTTATTTCCGGTCTACCGACCTACCCTAAATTTTTTCACCGACCCCACGCGTTTGTGTCGCTGCAGGAAACACACACTCACACACACACACACACACACACACACACACACACACACACACACACACACACACATATATATATATATATACACACACACACACTCACACACACACACACTCGCACACACACAGTGTCGCATGCATGTCACCCTAGGCTGAGGCCTAGAGTATGCATGGTTGGGTTTTCAATAAAACTATGGCCACACTCTCTACACAGACACGCGAACACTGATGTAAAAGAATAAATAAAAATATTTATTCAAGCTTTTGTATGGAGGTGACGATGTATGGACTCGATGTGTGGTTAGGATAATAAGGTGAGGATGAACATGATGAACATGAAACAACAATGTCAAAACACAACAACCAATCTAACTTAACTAATTAAGCTAAGAAAACGCGGGTTTAGAATCAGAGTCTGAAAGGCCGTGCCTCTACTCTAGAGACGACAAAGTGTCCATCTCAAACTGTAATGTCAAATGTCCACTCTTCAACTGGGGACTATTAGAAGTCGTCTCTAAAGGCATATAATTATACCAAACTAGACAACTATGCAGCAGCACCAAACGATAATATAGAAAGAGTCTTTGCTTATACTCCGCACAGGCGGTGATTTGATCTTAGAAAATAATAGTCTATTTCCTCCCCATGTCACAGAGGATCTCTAATTTAGGAGGTAGTACTCAACTTCTAGTCTGCTGATTCTCCACTACAACAGCCACGCCGACGGAACTACGTTGAGGTCGCCGTCGGTCTCGTGATGAGCTGATCACACGTAGACCAGGACCACTTCCGCAGCTGCTGAGCAGGGTACCGGGTTGAAGTTGAGCGGAGTGGGTTAGGCATGGGGTAGGACGTCATGCCCGGCAACAGCCTGAAGCGTGGCGTAGCATCTTCATGCAGGGGAGGCTTGCCAGTAACAAGATGAATGGTCGCCTTGCGCCAGACCGGTTCCGTCCTTGACAGAAGACAATGGAGGCCTCACACAGGCCTATGAAATACTCGCGAATACACACCCGTATTCGAATCCAGACTTTTACGCTAAAGTCGTCGCGGTTATAATACTTATAATTACACCGCCATAATAAACACGAACCCTATCGGCAATTCTATGACACGAATTCCGAAGCTGTTCGCAAAAAATATTATCTCGGCCGAGAAAGAAATAAGAATAATCCGACCAATCGCTGCCGCAAAAAAGGTAAAGGGTGAACACTGCAATCGAACCTATGAATGCTGGGGAAAACTCGTGCAACGCGCTCCGCGTAGAGTTCAGTAACAGGAAAAATACAGCAGGGTCAAAACTCAGCTACTCATCGCTGTGTCAAAAGAGAGAGAGAGAGAGAGAGAGAGAGAGAGAGAGAGAGAGAGAGAGAGAGAGAGAGGTCATTGCTAAAATGTGTAAATCCCTTATTGGAATCGATGATAACTAGCTGCAAAGAGTCTATCAAGATATCTCAGACAGCTTGCCTTGTGTCTGTCTTCTAGAGACCGAGTTTTTCTCTGACAGACAACCCTTCTCTGAACCAAAAAGAAAAGATTTTTCCCCCTACCTACCTAACACCAACCCACTCTATTCTTCCCCATGCTACCTTAAACAAACACCTTTTTTGGTGCCCTTGAACATGATTTCTTTTTCCCCTATGGTGAATTGCTGTCATCTATGTTTCTCCTGCCAATCCTTTTACTAGGGAAGAATGGAGGGAAGGAAGGGGAGGGAGAGAGAGAGAGAGAGAGAGAGAGAGAGAGAGAGAGAGAGAGAGAGAGAGCGAACGAGTTTATTGAAAAGGCCACCGGCCCATTTCAAGTGTACAATGTGCTTACATATGAATTACCCAAGAAAAACAATTAATCAACGTAAAAACTGTCATGCTCCGCGGACTCCAGAGCTTCTAGTCTGCGCTTGAACGCTTTGTACAAATAAATGCTCGTTGATTTTATAATTTTCATGTCTTTACTTGCCAAGAGAAGTTCTAAGGGGTCATCTCTACTCACATCTATACAATCAAATATCAAACGTTCTCTCAAGTCCTGTAAGGCAGGACAATGGAGTAATAATGCATCTCCGTTTTTTTCATGTTCTCTGCACAGTGGACAAAGCTTAAGTTATTACTTCTCGTATATATCTGTGTTTATGGTTAAATAAATGGGTAATTCCTATCCTAAATCGTATGTAAGCGTCCCTAAATAATTTTTTGTCTAGATCATAGAGATACTGTTCAGTCACACAAGAAGTTTTAAAAAGTCTGTAAAAGGAGTATCTATCACTATTTGCCGATGTGTTCTCTCTGATGTTTCTCAGAAACGCTGTCTCATTTTATACCCTCTGATTTGACTATACATCTTCATAGTTGAATTTAAAGAGTAGTCTTCTAATCTTTAAGGCACAAGAACCTTCGTAAGATGTACACAGCATCATTTGGTATATTTTATAGGGTAACCTGCTTTCATCCATTATCGCGAGTCTTAACCAGTATTTGATACTGCGTATTGGCATTGACCCACAGAGGAAAACGCCCAGTGTCACCATACACCATAACGAGTACGTGAGGAAACATTAAAAAAAAACTGTTGATGGCGTGTAGATGTATACTCTCTACAGTCTGACATGCACCCATTCCCCAGATTTCAGCCCCATACAGAAGGATCGGGTGAATTTGAGAATCGAATAATCTAAAGTAAACGCCGGTGTTACTTGACGGATTTTTCTATCAAAAGTAAAAGTGCAGATTTAGCTCTACCGGCCAAATCATTTTGAGTTACATTTGAGCATAACTTCGCAGATAGCATGTTACCAGGGTACTTTTATTCACTTTGTACTTCTAGTCGTACCTCACCGAGGTACCATCTTTCATGTCTAGCTAAATGTCCACCCAGTATGTAGACAACTACTTTAGTTTTTTCTGTGTTGACCATCAGACCAAGTCTATTAGCTGCAGTTTTCAGGCAGTTAAATTGATTTAGAAGACCTACTACTGTGTCCGAGAGCAAAGCAACATCGTCTGCAAAGAGGAGAGCACTCAAGTCGGGCGTATTAGGCGCCAGCTGTAAACCATGCTCACTGTTGACGGAGACATCATCAATCAAGGAATTGATAAAGTAAGAAAATAGGATCGGACTGAGTTTACAGCCTTGCTTCAGCCCCGAAGAACACTCAAAGAAGTCGGTCTGACCATTCCTCCCTCTCACACAGTATTGTACCGATCTGTACATGGCTGTCAGAAAATTCAATTTTTTCCCTTTTATTCCATTTTTACGTAGAACTTTCCACAATACGTCTCTGTTTACCATATCAAAAGCTTTTCTAAAATCTACCTAGCCAACGTAAAGTTTTCTGTGCTTATTTAGATATTTGCCAATGATACCTTGTAGAACAAAGATGTTATCAACTGTTCCATACCCCTTTCTAAAACCCGCCTGTTCTTCCCGAATGAGTTCATGCTGATCCGCCCAACTCTGTAGCCTACAACAAATAATGTGAGTAAATACCTTACTGAAAGTACTAGATAAGGCAATACCTCTGTAGTTGTCAGGATTGTCACGAGACCCACGCTTATATATCGGCACAATAATGGCTTCAGATCAAACATCAGGAAACACACCACTATCAAATATAGCATTGAAAAGGCGCAGTAAAAAAGGTAGCATTAAATGTTCAGTTGATTTGAGCATTTCCGCTATTGCATCGTCAGTACCTGCTGCTGCTCCCGATTTTAATCGCCTCAAAGCGTTTACAACCTCAGCCCTCAAAATAGGCGAATTTACACTGCTGTCATCCAGATCAATATTACTCACGGGCTGCACGCAAACATCGTGGCTGACAGATGATGTGTACGAAAAGACACTTTTATAATGCTCATACAATGTTTGTAAAGAAATGCTACATGAAACTCGATATTTAGAACCGATATTTTTAACATGTCTCCAGCATGTTACGCTGTCTCGGATATTATTCAATAGAGAAATACTCATATTTACTCTGTACTCCTCTTTTTTAACCCTAATGATCTGTTTATACCTGTTTCTGCACAAAATATATGAGCGTCTATCAGCATCCGTCCTTGTAAGCAAAAATGAGCAAGAGAGAGAGAGAGGGGGGGGGGGGGGAGATCGGTTGCTGTGTGCATTTTATGTGTATATGTATATGTGTGTATATATATATATATATATATATATATATATATATATATATATATGTGTGTGTGTGTGTGTGTGTGTGTGTGCGTGTGTGTGTGTATGTTTGTGTGTTTGTATGCTTTCATGCCTGTACACATGGTTTAATGCACTCATTCTTTCATGATGAGTGTGCTACATCAATGTGTCCCCCCCCTCCCCCCTCTATTTTCATGGAAAAGCAAGAGGCACACAAATATGTGCTTGTTTTCTTTTCAGAGTGCGCCCGCCAATCCATTTACTGTCAAGGGAGGGCCTCCCTCAAAAAGTAAGTCGTTTCATTAACTTTAACTTTAGTCTTTTAGTGGTTTCGTTTTTGTTAGGGCTTTGCCAAAATGCGACACTAAGGTAAGACATTCATAGAATTTTCTCAAAAGGAAATTGGCTAGGCAGGAATTGAATTTTTTCCCATTTGGAAGATCAATGTGCAATGAAATTATACATTAATTTTTCAGAGTTACGCAGTGCACTATTTTTGGTGGGGGGCCATAAAAAATCTTCTTCAAGTATAGCAGTGAAATGTGTTGCCCGATGTGTGTGTGAGTTTGTGTGCGTTTGTGTGTGTGTACGCGTTTGTGTGTGTGTGTGCGACACCAAAAGGTAGCAATCACAACTCACACACAAAACCCCCGAAGACGCTAACTAAACCCCGGCAATCTCACAGACTCCGACAAACCCCCCACACGGCCAACAACAGGCGCCAACTCCCGTAACCCCCGGCCAACGCCGGTATCCCCAACCAATTCCAAAGAGCGGACTGCACCTTGCCCACGGCCAATGCCGGTGTGACGAAATGAGTTTTCTGCTGCGATGAGATTTCTGACGGTCTGCTGCGGTCAGCTTTCTGATGCTGCGGTCAGATTTCTTTTGCGATCAGCTCCATGCATTTATGAGATTTCTTCTCCTGCAATCAGATTTCTTCTGCTGCAATATATTTCTTCTGCTGCAAAAAGAAATCGTTGAATAATGAAAACACACATGCTCGCTTTGCAGTCGTTGGAAGATTGAAGACATCTCATCGCGGCGGAAACTGTGTCGCATGTTTGCGCAATGCGCACTGAGCCCGTCAGAAATCTGCGCATGCGCACTGAGCCCGTCAGAAATCTCATCGCAGCAGAAAACTCATTTCTTCACACCGGCACTCACTCGTCCCCCTTCTCCTCAGACTCCCCCCATCAAACAACCCGTCACTTTCTTCTCCAAAACACATAAATTCATCAACCTTTCTCCAAGCTCAAAATCACCCCTCTCTCCTCCATCAAATACCTTACGATTGTCCAAATTACCGTGCAAATGGCCTCCAACTGACCAACCTTGCACGGGATGAACACCAAACACGACATTCCACGTGTATCACCCATAATGTTGCATGAAAACCGCACTATGCAGGAAAACAACAAGACAAAGCAGACGGAGCGCACTAGCCAACCTTAAAACGCTGACTTCGCACTAATAATTTAAAGGCCTTGTTACTTCAGTCGTGACAGTGTGTGTGTGTGTGTGTGTGTGTGTGTGTGTATTTGTGTGTGTGTGTGTGTGTTTATGTATGTGTGTATGTGTGTGCAAAGGTTTTCCCCTCCCTAATCAGTGTTTGGATATTTATTTTCGAACCACGTCACTGATATTTTATTGCAAGCTTCGAATTTAGTGAACTTTTGAATGTCCACAAACAAACATGAGTGTGAGAACAATAACATTTTAAAAGTTCTTTATTCAAAATCATAAATCATGCCAGAACCGCTGTCGATCTCGGGGAGTTCTCTGAAGAACCTTGCAGACTTTGTCCTTATTTTCATATCATCACGCTGAAAACATTCTCGAAAGTGAGAAGACAGACGTTCAGTGCATATCGTTTTAAAGTCAGTGGAACCTGACTGGAAAAGAAAAACAGAAAAACCACAATCAGCACCATTTCCGCCTGTGAAATTAGCAAGTGATGAGAATCTTCTCCATGGTGCATTGCAGTGAAGTCAGGCATAAACAGACTTTCGTTTCACCCGTCTCTCTAATCAGTGAGTTTGGGGCATGCCCTCTCCCAGGAGACGGGACAGACTGATGGGCTTGTTCCGTTTGCGGGCTAAGTCTTAAGGTGTCAATTACTACTTCAGTACTTCGGGATGGAGATCAACCGCTCTGCTCCAGTTTGCCTCTTGTGCGGCAGGTGCTGGTTCCGGGGAGTAAGATGAGAATAGGGGGTCAGGTTGTGCGCATTAGAGGAGAACCCTGACTGAAGTGACGAATCACACTAACAATTATTTCCTGTCCAGTCTCTGTAGCGTAAAGGAATTCGGAGAGGGCGGCTGACTTGCTTTATCTCAAGCCAAATTGAATTACGTACGCTTGGCCATCTCCCTTTGTCCAGACACTGTCCATCATTCCTCATGTGTACCACCTGATCCAGCTGTCCTAATCGTGAGATGAAACGGTCTATTTATTGCTGCCTCTCTCCTCTGTCAGTGTCGGCATGGACATTATATTGGATCCATGGTGTCGGGTCACGCTCTCTTGGAAGTCTCACTAGGCATGCTGCATGTGTTGTCAGAGAGGTCAAGGCCTTCTTTTGAGTGCTAAGCCTAATCTTTTCTTCTTTCATAAATTCCTTTCGAGCTGGTTGGTCATCTTGTTGTTGCTAATTGACTTGTTTATTTTCCTTCATTGTTACTGCCTCAACGAGGATAAAAATAAAAGTCAAGGTTTAAATCTGTTAAGTTGTGAGTGTGGGATTTATTCAAATATTCATCTGAAATATTCTATCTTGCAAATATGGTATGCACATCATTGACTTGATTGATGAAGTCATTATTGAAAATGAAAATTTGGCAGAGTGGGTTGCCCTGTGGTTTGTTATCGGCTGAGTACATTTTCTAGAGCTATTAATCCAAAATTGCCTAATATGGAATGCTGAGCGGACCTGAAGGCCTCATTCAAAATAATTATCTTGCAGAGATGGGAATGGTGCGCTCTCTCTCTAACGCAGAGAAGGCAAAGAGAGCAGAACAACATATGTCGAAAGACGCAGAGCAGCAGTCCAATGCTTCCAACTTGTGTGGAAAGTGAGTGTTTGCCCCTGGGTTTTTTTCTTCTCCTTTTCCATGACCTCTTTTGCGACAGTCTGTTGAGTCAGGCTCGTTTGCAGTTTCCCCTGCCACAATACTGGGACAGGGAATGAAGACAAATACACTCATGTAAACTCACACACACACACACACACACACACACACACACACACACATTCACACAGACACACACACATTCACACGCTCGCATACACACATTCACACGCACACATTCACACACACACACATGCGCACACACACACACACATTCACACGCTAGGACACACACATTCACACTCATGCACACACACACACACACATGCACACACACACATTCACACACGCGCGCGCACACACATGCACACACACATCATACCTTGCTTTTCTCTACCCAGCAAACCGTGGTCATGATTCCCCCTCTTCTTGTCTCTTTGTGTATAATATACATATATACACATATTATGTAGAATTTGTTATAGAAACTTCTTTATGCCCTCCGCCAATGAGGTTAAATTTTGTTCTGTCGGTTGGTGCATGCGTGCGTGCGTATGTGCATGCGTACCTGCGTATGTGCATGCGTACCTGCGTATGTGCATGCGTGCGTGCGTTATCCTGTGTGCAAAATAACTTTTAAAATTCACAACGGATTCTGATTAAATTTGCTGCAATGTCAGGGTTTCACCCGAGGAACAATCCATTAAATTTTGGAGGTTATATCTGTAAACTTTTATGACATTGATGAGTTTGAGTAGGCCTATATATGGCCTAACATTATAAATAGGATCAATAATGTATTAAGACTTTAATTAGTATGGAAAACTGCAATAAGTTATTGCATGATCGATTTTGATACACAGAGAATGTCGCATTAGAAATAACATTTGTCATTTTTGAGATATACAACCAAAAAAATTAATGATAGACTCTTCATGTCGTTAAAGTTAGAATGCGCCATAGTTTTTTTGTTTATTTGTTTGTTTTTTTGCGCCATACATGTATCTACTATCCAAATATTTTGTGTTCACCCAAGAAAAAGCACATTTGCTGCACATTCATTTATCTCATTACGGCTCGCTCATTTACTACTCAGTTTCTTGAGATTCAGCAGAGTAACTCGACATCACACTCATAACCTATTAGCAAACCAACTGCATCAGCGCTGCTTTAGTTTGATGTAGCAGTCATCACTATGGTTGCATAACATCACATTGGTAATTCGTTAACAAACCCATTACTTCAGCACATCTTCAGTTTATGTAGCAGCCATCACAATCATTAATGAGCTCCAATGGCATTGCTTGAGGAAATGCACCCCTCTGATGGCATTGTATTTGTCACAGGGAGAATGTGCGGCGGTTAGGCACCCTGCGGACCGCCAACAAGGCCTCCAGCCTTCCCAGTGTGCCCTGCGGCAGTGCCACCCCCAGCAGTTCTGATCGACAGTCCCCTGAGTCACCGCGGGCTGCCAGCCGAGGTTCGCTTGGGGGAGAGTTTAGGAGGTCCCTTGAAGACAGTCGAAATATATTGTTCCAACGCCATAGGCTGATGAAAATAGGTAACATTGTCATGGATGTAGGTTTGCTCCCGCCTCTCCTCTGTAGCTGCTGCGTGACCCCAAGCTTGTCTGGATCTCTGCCTCTGCTGGTTTTGGGCTCCTGTCTCTCTCTCTCTCCCCCCCCCCCCCCTCTTCTCCCTCCCCCCCCCCCCTCCCCGGTGTGATAGGTCCACTCTAAATATACAGTGCTTGAGAAGTAGGGGCCAGAAGACAGGATATCCACAATGGATTGAGTGTAGTGAGCTAGTAGTGTGTGAATCTAGGATGTAATCTGCTGACATAGTGCTTGTATGCCTATGTAGTGTGTGAATGTATTCATTCATATCACGTTCATTTCGGAATGGATAACTAGAAGCTTTATATTCTTGCCAGTTAGTAACAGACACGATACAGCTGCAAATAATTTGACTTGCTAGAATAGATTTGTGTTTGTCAAACTTCTACAAGAAATATTGTGTTTTTGCATAAAGATCAGTATGTTTGGTACCCACTATGTAGAAGTAGGGGCCAGAAGACAGGATATCCACAATGGATTGAGTGTAGTGAGCTAGTAGTGTGTGAATCTAGGATGTAATCTGCTGACATAGTGCTTGTATGCCTATGTAGTGTGTGAATGTATTCATTCATATCACGTTCATTTCGGAATGGATAACTAGAAGCTTTATATTCTTGCCAGTTAGTAACAGACATGATACAGCTGCAAATAATTTGACTTGCTAGAATAGATTTGTGTTTGTCAAACTTCTACAAGAAATATTGTGTTTTTGCATAAAGATCAGTATGTTTGGTACCCACTATGTTACGGACCGGCTAAAAGGGCCTAGGGTTATCCTAGCCCGCACAATGGAAAATAGAAAGAAAAGACGCAAACACCAGCATAGATGTATGAATGAGGTGTATTCAACGAAACAGTCGTTCGGCACCCACTCAAGCAGCCTCGGCCAACATCAGTACACAAGGTGCAACGTAACGGCCCCCGCCTACACGCTCGATAGGTGACCAAGCGGCCCCCGCCGACAGTCTCCACACCGGCCCCCGCCGAGGAGAGTTATGAGCCTCAGTTCGCCTTACCGGACTCGTATCTTGAAGAAGAACCCTGAAAACAACACAAACTAACTCATCCGTTCATTCACTATCAATCATCATTCATACGCGGTATTTACTATATACAACGATAGCGGATAAAATCACCACTCACCCGTCTCCCTGGGGTTCATTCACTCGAGTGTCACACACCGCTTTCACTCAACAAATATACAGTCAATCAGATCATCCGCTCACACTTGAACACTCCTCAGCCACCACGTCACAAACTCATGCTAAAAGTAATCACTACCAGAAGCGCAATCACGTGCACACACCATACGGCACATTCGGTTCATAACACACTAAGACCAATGTTTACTTTCATTTACGTTAGGCTACGTCAGGTTTGCTTATCTTAGTTTTGTTTCATGCGAAAACCCAATGAGTGGACAGGCATCAGGGCCTAACACTGGAGCATTGGATCTTTCTCTTGCTAATGAGTTGTCCATGCTGACTCCATCCCATCCAAACTGTTAACGTGTGACATTTCTTCTTCTTTCTTTTTTATTTGCAAACATGAACATTTTTGTTCTTGAGTTGCCCAATCCCTTTTACTCCCAATACTTGCTGTTCTGTGTTTAGTATAGCATTGCTACTCTAGACTATAGTTGTGCTTATCTATATTCACCTCTTAAAATCACCCAATAAACCTTGCTTTCCTCGGCTTTATTTTGTTTCTGATGTTCATGATCATAACAAAAACAACGTCCTTCCCTTTATTAACACTGAAATCCAATAAAACTGAAAGTTGGATTCTCTGAACCTATATATGTTCATCTTTTCAACTTTAGTCTTTTGAAAATTCGTGAATGTATGAGTTGGAACAATATGTCTTGGATTATTTTCCATGTTGTTGAAATATAGATGCATGCTTTTATATGTTTAAGAGTTACATATTGCTTCTTTAATACACCAGTGTATTAATTTATTTCAATGTATGAAGACTATATATCAGTCCCTGTATTCTCTTCAGTGGGTTACATTGCATTTGCTGTGCAAAGTAGGAGAGGAATAAGTGTCAGGCCAGCACGCTTCGTCACGTGTTTTCTCATTGATAGTGAGGGAAAATGGCCACAGCAACCAAAGCATCACTCCTCTTTCCACCCAGGACATCGACGAAATCAGCATAGATACAAGGGGCAACAGCAGGTGGGTATTTCGTCTTTACACTTTTGATGTCTCCTCAATCCGTTTTCTATGTAGTCTGCTGTTCTTTCATTATCAATTTTTATAAGCGTATATATCAGGTCTGTGCATATCCCACCCTTTAACTTGTTTTTTTTTTGCGACTACTTTCTCAGGGGTAAAAATCCCCACATGGAAATGGATAATTTTACTTGAAGCAGTAATGTAGAAATCACATATGTTATTAGAAGAGTCAAATGTAAGTGTAAAAACATTCTTTTAAAAAAAACTAACAGATATTGATATGTATGAGATTTTTGCCACTGTTTGTCCACAGGAATTCTCCCACACTACCTGAGAGAGGTCGTCATAGCAACCTTGGATCGCCAAGTGTTTCTGACTTGGCCTCATCCTGTGAGCAGTACTTATCTAGAAAGGGTGAGCACTATACTGACCTCAAGACAATCTATTTCTGATTTAAACTGTAAGGCCTTGCAAGATTAATATATCCACAAAACTCAGTTAAAAAAAAATCTTATTCACTGTTTGCATTTACTGGACTACTTGATCTCATAGATTCTGAAGATGCCTCACATTGTGTTATATTATTTCAGCATCATCCTTGACTGGGGAAGAAATTAATCCGGTGTATTATTTATTCTATTACCTTCTCTTTGTTTTTAATGCGATGGTGGGGGATGAAGGCTGCAGGTAGGCAGGCTTCTCTGTGAGGAAGAAGGCGAGCGCGTTCAACGTTTCCAACACTTTATTTCAGCCTGTGTTGTCTACCCAGATGGTAGCGGGTCTCTCTTAGCATGCACTGCAGCCTCTATTTATGGGGATGGACAAGAGTAGGTATGTCATATGAAAAAGCCCGTTCTAAAAATAGAGCCCGGCAAGCCCGGCAAGATACTTTCATTGGTCGGGAAGATACTTTCATGGGTCGGGGAAAACCCAAAAGCAAGGGACGCAACTCTGTGTCATTGCTGCCCTGCTCGTCAGCCACCAAACTGTCACCGCTCCCGCTCCGTCCCGTCACCGCCCACCCTCCGTCCCGTCCCCCCAACCCCATCCCGTCCCCCCTACACCCCATCCCGTCCCCCCCTCCCGTCCCCCCCTCCCGTCCCCCCCCCCCCCCCCGTCTCTCTTCCTCCAAGCCCTTCCCTATCCTCGTTTGCCAGCGAACGAAGTATCTTGCCGGGCTCTATTTTTAGAACGGGCTTTTTCATATGACAGGGTACAAAGCGGGAACAGAACCGGAAGGGTTCACTTCCGGAGGACTTTTAGACAAAGGACGGAAGTTCTCTCTTCTGGTGAAAGAGAAGAGGGGGGTAACGATGGAGAAAAACAGGGGGGCAGAGAGGCGTGGGTGGATGCTGACAATCTGGCTGCTCGAAAACTGACCTCTTGGAGACAACCAGCGTCAAGCCCGGTACCGCCAGAGGAGAGGAGTGGCCGCAATGACAGCGGGAGATAAGGGGAGCGAGAGGGGCAGCGAGGACAGGAGAGAGAGAGAGAGAGAGAGAGAGAGAGAGAGAGAGAGAGAGAATAAGTTACATGGCAAGATCGACAAAAATGAGAGCGAATAATTCAGTAGGGGAGGATTTCCTCTTGGTTACAAAAAGTATGCAGTTCTGACATGTAAAACAATGCAACTGTTTGATGGAGACCCTGTTAAAAACGTTGCCGTCCATCTCAAAGTATTGTGACTGCAATCCAGATATGATTGATTTCATCGAAAATGAGGTTTTATTTTGATTTTCTCCACAGGTAACTGTTCCTCAAACAGTCCTGAGGACTGCAGATATGAGGACCTGCGTTCCCCAACTTCTAGGATGCCTGCCCTGAGATCACCCATGGATCGTCAGATGGCTGGCCTGAACATTCCCTCCACCATTCACGAAGTGCAGAGCATGAACTCCATCACCACCGCCCTGCATGCTCCTTCGCGTAGGTATTTGGCAGTGATCTTTGCACGCTGCAAAATTCAGCCGTGGGTCATCTAATTTCCTTAGTTTTCCTTGTTGTACTCAAGCTGTTGCCTTCTTGACTCCGATGCAAGTGTTTCATAACAGTGAACAATGCTTTACCCTGTAGTAATTGCTGGAATATTTGTAAGGATGCTGGTGCATTTTTGACACACACACACACACACACACACACACACACAGTAACTGTTAATTGAAATATCGACAACAGAATAATGTGCCTCTGGTTTTCTTTATTTAAGAGAATGTTTTAATCAATGTGTCGTGGATGTGAAATTGTCAACTTGTTTGTATTTTATGTGCATCTAATTTAGTAATATGAGTATAGATATCAAGGAAACGTCTACCTTTTACCTCTGTGTATGCTGGAATCAGAGGAAGACGAATAGTCAATGGTACATAGAGGAGAATGGTGGTATGGTTTGAATTTGTTTCGGATTCATACGAGGTGTGCACTCATTGAGACGATTAGTGACTGCACTGCAGCTTTCATCATGGAGGGAAGAGATGTTGACCGCAGATACACCTTCTGTTGGTTTGCAGATGGCAGCAGGCCTCAGACTTACTCTCCAGCCCAGATTATGAGCCTGTACCCCAACTCCAGCCACATTTTACCTCCCACCCCCACCCTTCGTGGCTATGGCAACACTGAAGTGGGCAAAGGCACAGATTCCAAGGTAGGAATTTGGTATGATCTTTTTAAACGTATTTCATGGTCATCAGACTTTGCACCTCATCTGCAGTGATTTCTAGTCATAACAGGAGGAACGATTTCAATGAAATTTTTAGCCTTTAACTTCCAGTGTATGTTTGAATCAGATGATAAGTTATTGGTGTGATGGGGCGGAGGCAAGGCTTGATGGTAGAAGGGCGTAGGCATGAGACAAAATCGCTGCTGCTCTCCACAACTTTATTGTTACCCATGGGTACAGGAGCTGCCGGATGGTAATGGCCTAGACCAAACCCAAGACCGTGGTGGCAGTGCAGTCTCTCCCCCAGTTGGGATGGGGTCTCTCTGGACCTGCCGACAGTCCCTCCTTATCAAAGAAATGCGCGGACCTCAGGGGAGCCAGGCTTGAGTTCGGCCATCGCGATCTCAGCCTGTCACAGAGTTTGTGTTTTCTTAATGATAGAAAAAGGCTTTATTGCTGCTTTATACTTACTCGAAATTATTCACACCAAGTGTTGCCTCGATAGGCAAAACAAAGTCAACCGAATGAATATTGCACCATTGCAATCAGATGTCTTAATTTAGAGAAAGCATCAAATTTGTCTCTTGTGGTTGTATCTAACAATTTAGGCATAGCGCGAGAGAACGACAGGAGGGAACTGTCCACGGTCACATGTCAAGTTCAATTAACAAACGATAGGAAAGGCCACTCTGCCACCCTCCCGGACTGATAAGCTACTTAGTAGGCTGGTCTTACAACCTAGACGACCTGGGCATCTGAGACGCAGGACACATGGTGAGGGAGGAGAGAAGGGAACCAATGTCTGGGGGAAAGGGAGAGAGAGGGAGAGAGAGAAAGAACAAAGGAACAAACAAACTTTATTTTACAAGGGTAGTGAATTAGGCAGTAGTGCCTTTCTTACATTCAGCCCTTGAGACAAAATATTCAAGTGCGGTAAAAGAGAGAGAGAGAGAGAGAGAGAGAGAGAGAGAGAGAGAGAGAGAGAGAGAGAGTTCATGTAAAGACTTCGGGCTTCACTTCACCCGGTCACATTGGTAAAGGGAATATGGAAGAAAATGGTGGACGGGTGTACAGTTGTTTAATAAAAGGTGAAACGAAATTGGCAACCTCATATCTAAAAGGCTTTTGGCTAAAAATTGCTGCAGAATGCTTTTCCATTTTATTTAATCACTAGTTGTTTCATTTCCCAGCAAATCACTAATGAACTATTCATGATCACACTTTTTTTATCTCACTAGCTCCTTCCTCTTTCGTTTCCCTTTTTATACCCCCATCCTTCCTTCCTGCCAAGTGCCTTTCCCTACCCACCCACCCCCATACTGAGTTTTGTGACATGTTTAGTCCTACTAGCGTAATAGCGTAGTAGTGTGACTGAAGTGCACTTGATCTCATGGAGTAAAAATTGCTGTTTCTGGAGTTCTTGCTGTTTGGTTTTGTGTGCCTTTTGCATCAATCGTTATCTGCCAGAATATGATTGGAGGATCCGTTGCCAGGACTCCCGTCGTTAGAATTTATAGCATCAAGCCAGAATCCTCTGATCTCCCTGCGTGAATGCCTAGTAGTTAGCCCTACCCTGAGAAACCAAAGACATTTTCTGACCAAGTTGCTTGTGTGTGTACCACAGGAGGGGTCGCCCAGACAGTCAGTCAGCTTCACCTTCGGCACACCCTCGGAGCAGATACTTCCCAACAAACTTCTCAGGGAAGAGTTTGTCCTGGAGGAAAGTCGACCTCGTGACCCATTGACCCCTGGAGGAAGTGACCATGCTTCCACCTGCAGCAGTCTGAGTTCAGCATCGCCCAGGGAGACTTCTCAAGGACTTCCACCCCACAAGCCTGGACCTCTCACCCGAAAGCAGCCTGGTCGGAGCCAGAGCTTCTCTAAGCCACACAAGTCCCCCAAGAAGGAGCTCTCCGGTTCCCAACCCCTCCTTGCCAAGGGTGATCCACTGCTGCCATTGAGTCCACAGATGGGAAGGAAACACCGAAGCTCCAGTGATGATGTCAGTGCAAAGCGAGCTAGTGCTGGCCGAAGTGTGTCTTCTCAGAATCTCGGCAGCAACGCAGTGTCCTTGACTCGGCATGGCTCTCTCAAGGGCAAGGAAAGCAGGGACACATTTCATTCTTCTGTCGGCAACACTGGGGCCTGTGCTGGGCAGGGTGAATCAAGCTTGATAGTCAAATCAGGATCAGAGCCAGCTTTTAATGACATTAGTGAGAGAGTAACAAATGAGAGCTCTAACATGGTGCCTCCCACGATAGGAGATCCCAGTGCACACAGGGTGAGGCAGGGTCGGCTAAAGCAGAATATGGAAGTGCCTTCCCATAGAAACAGAGGGAGGTCAAGATCTGATTCTGGGGACAGGAAACCTTTTCCCCCTAAGAAATTCAGGGAACCTTTTGCAAAACCCAATGGAAAGTACACCTCAGTGAATGCAGAGGGCGGTTCTGCTGGCAACCTGGGGCCCAAGGAAAAGACAGTCAGACAAGACCCCCCCATGGTACCTAAACCTCAGAAGTCTACTCTCTCTGTGACGTTTTCTGAAATAGTAGTTGATGTTGGTCTCCTACAATCTCAGACTGGTGCTGATCCTCAAACAACACAGAAACCAACCCCAGAGGAGAGCAAATCTTCAAACCCTGGTCAGAGTACCTCCAAGAACAGTGCTGGAGGTGTTTCCAAAAAAGTTGCATCCAGTGGAGAGGAGGCGGAGGTGAGTCAGTCTTCAGACCTCAGTCTGCACATTCTAAAATCAGAGTCTCTCTCAGATGTGTCATCCAGCAAACCAGGACTTCAGACTGGAGACACGGCCAGAAAACTGAAGAGCTCAAGTCAGTCCAGCTCTGAAACTCCTGCAAACAAGTGCTCCCAAAACTCAGATTCAGGCATCGGCAGCTCCGTGACCACGCCTGATGCCTCCCCCAAAGCGCCCATCAATGTGAAGCAGCAGATCAAACAGTTGGAGGCTGTGCTGAAGGGGAGTTCCAACTCTGGTGGCAAAATTGACGCCGTTGCAAAGCCTGCTTCTTTCAAGGCCTCCAGTGTAAAGGCAGGATGTGTTGGAGGTCCCACTAAAGCCAGTGCAGAGCAGTCCATGACAATGGGACAATCTGTTTCTAGCGAGCAGAGCACAGCAACTCAGAATGCTTCTGTTAAAGTTGCAGCGGTTGCAGGAGGTGGTGAAGCCAAATCACTTAATATGTCATATGGGAAGACCAGCCTTTTGAAGTCTGAAATTAAGCATGTGAGTGGTTCCCAGAATCAGCAGGCTGCAACAGTCCATGACTATGGTTCAGCTCAAGGAGGCATGAAACAGCAGCAGCAGCAACATTCAAATGCTCCTCAAACCAGAAACCAGTCCCAGGTGGCAGCCAAACCCCAGAGACCTGATGTCCCTGTAAATACCCTCGGTGTAACCTCTCCAAAAATGCAGCACAGGTATGGGAAACAAATGTCTGCCCCCAAAGGCAGCCCTGCAAAAGGTATTTCTGCTGACAAAGGCCGTTCTGCCTTACACAAAAGTCAAAGTGCTGAATTCTCCCAAAAGAACTCTGTTACAAAGACTGATGGCAGAGTCAGCTCAAGTCACGTTAGGGAGAGTGTAGACTCAGGAGTGGGCTCGACTGCCCCTGCTTCATCACCTGCCAAAACCTTGGGGAATTCTGAGCAGCAAGTGGTTGGACCTTCAGTGCCTGGTTCAGCAGGCCAAGCTAATCCAAAACAGCCTCCACCTCGGCCAGATGCCCCTCCTACTTTGCCCCCCAGGGCAAGGGCTGCTGTGAAACCCACTGCTCCTCCCCCCAGACCCAATGATCCTCCCAGTGTGTCCAGAGTGAGCAAGCCTTCCACAGTTCCAGCCCCTAGGACTGGATCTCAGGCTGCAGCCAGTTCCACTCAACCGACCCCAACCTCTGCTCTCTCTCAGCCTGGCAGCAAGGATCCCAAGTCCAAGACGGCCGAGGGAAACAAAGAGGCACCCAAGCCTGCCAGTTCCCAGGGCACTCCCCAAAAAAGCACAAGTGTCAGCGCCAAAACTGTTTCCTCTGTGTTTGAAGCCTCTCAGGAAGCACCTGTTGTAAACTCATCTCCCTCCAAAGGACAAACTGCGAGAAAGGGATCAATTGATTCACAGGTGAACTTGTCAAGCCCTACCTTCGCCCCACCCAAAGCTGATTTTGCTGGTGCTGGCTCAAGTAGTGGAAATCTCAGTGCCACAGCTCCAGTCCAAGTAACTGACAAGAAAAATAAGTCTGGTCAAAATGGTGCTATATCTGTTGGCCCGTCATCAAGTGCACAAATGCAGGATGGGAATGGCCAGAGTTCAACATCAGGAATCAAAAGTTCTGTGGTCAGTGAGCAGAAGGGGAGAGCAGGTGCTGGACCAAAAAGTGAGGTTGCTGGTGGAAAGAGTAGTGGATCAAAGGACGGTGTGAGCAAGACTTCAGCACCTGTATCTGCTAAGACTGCTAGAACTCCAATGAAAGCAGAGGTAGTGGAGAACACACCTTTCAAGATCTCGTGGAGTCTTTCCAAACAGGTTCAGTCAGCTCTGACAGATGCTCACAATTCTGCTGGTGCCAAATCCTCAAAATGTGAAGTGCAGCCTCAGGCCTCAACCCCACCTGCCAGTTCTGTATTGTTCAATGTCAAGACATGTGATGACAAGGCTCCTAGCCTAACCCAGAACTCTGAGAAGCCAGGCTCTCAGCAGCAAACTAGTCCCAGACTGCTTGTTGCACCTCATGTCACAGAGGTCAAAGAACCTCTAGTGAAAATCATCGCTGAGTCAGTTGACACGAGATCATCTGTGAGTCAGTCCAGGCTCGTAGAAACTGTAGGTCTCATGCACACTCCTCTCATAGTAAATCCTTTTGAGGACTTTGTGAGCAATCACTCAACATATGGGTACCTTAATGGGAGGCCCAACAATGGAGTTCCAGCAACAGAATTTGGCTATGTGGTAGGGAAGCCTGCAGGAAGGGACGGTTCTGCCAAATCCAAACAGGGAGCGAAGGGAAAGAATTCAAAGAGTGGAACACAAAAGCAAGGGAAGAAGGCTCAGGGCAGCAGAGAAAGGAGGACATCAGCTGGCATCAGGAAGGGCGCGAGATCAACGGGGTCAAAGAGTGGAGAGCATGATGACACCCATGCAAGACCCAAAAGCACTCGAAGCTCCAGAGGTCGACCACTGTCGGGCAAGAGGAGGCAGAAAAAGACACCCAGGGACACTTCTTCCCATGGGGACCAATCAGACGTTGCCATCATATCTGGAATAGGTTGGCAGATAGAAGCAAAGAAGGGCAAAAGCAAGCAAACAAAGATGGTGCGCCTCAGAGACTTTGAAGCTGAGACAGAGTACGAGTCTGATTTTGAAAGCGAATCTCAGGGATGTCAGGAGATTGAAGACCTAGAGGATACATCAGCTGGGAACACACCAAGGTTTCGAGAAGTTCGAGATGGGATGGAGGAAAAGATGCCCCTCCCCAAAGTTGATGATGATGGCTTTCCTCCTATGAATCTTGACCTGACTCAAGGGAGCTACAATCTCATGATGTCTGGGGAGCATGATGACATCACCAATGCTCTTCACAAGGAGATTCTCCTGGGAAAGCTCACACCCATCCCTGAACCACCTTCTCTCACCATGGTCACCAGAAATGCAATAGCAAGGTTTGACAGCAGCACAAAGGCACCAGAACTTGAACAAATGCTTGGGGCGTCAAAGGAGGCTAGTGCACTTGCTGCCTTAGAAGAACCTTCCCCCTCACAGAGGAAGGAACAGTCTGCTGGCAAGAAGTCCATAAGCAACAGGGCCACTGACTCTAAGAATGGTTCTGCCAGAGATAAAATGGTTAGCTCTTGGAAAATCGGTCTTGGTGGAAGTGGCAGGGGAACTCCACTGCAGAGATCTGGATCCATGCAAGGGATGTCAAGTGGACCTCTGGAGGCAGTTCAAGAGAATGCCCCTGCAGAAGGTCTGGACTTCCAGGAGCTGAAAGCCTCTCTGGCTCGAATAAAAAACCTCAGAGATAAAACCTCAGAGCTGGTCCAGGCAAGCTACGAAGGTGTCAGAACAGAGAGAACAGTAACAAGGGAGAGAAAGTTTTCAGAAACAAAAATCATACAGGAGAACCCTGAGGAAAACATCGATGACATTGTAGATGAGATCCTGAGCTCAACGGGAACCATGTCTCTGACCTCAACTCTCCGCTCCACCAAGGGCACTCTTCGTTCAACACCATCCACCCTCACAGATGCTGACATAAATGTCCTAAGGAAGCTGCAGAACACCACCTCGCTATTCCATGCAAAGAAGTCGAAGGAAGAAGGTGAGGGCAAGGAGTCCTCATTATTTTCTGATGAAACAAACCCCAACCTACTGAAGGTCTTTCGTGCAGACAACTTTCCACTGGGGTCTAAGGTCAAGGCAATGGTGGAGGCTGGAGCTGACCAATCCAAGATCATGTCCATGCTGGCTCAAGAGAAGCAGGAGAACCAGCAGCTGGCCAGAGTGGTCAACAGCTTCCGAAACATGGAGCTGGTGGTGCCTAATGACATGGTGCCCTCGGCTAGCAAGATGTCCAGACAGAACAAAAAACTGGGAGCAGGTCGGCCCCCAACACCCAACTCTGGAGGCCTGGGTGGCCATGTCCGCGGCAAGTTCCATGAAGTGAAGGACATGAAATCCGGCACACCACGCCTCAACACCCAGAGGCAGGCAACAGAGTCCAAGGTAGGCTACTGTCCTCTTCAAATATGAGCTCCACATTATTTGCAGGCACTGTTCTGAGCTACTCCTCTGCAATAAACGCTTGAAAATAACTTTGCAGAAAGGTTATGTAGCTACATTTGATTATCACATTTTTTGTGAAGTAAATGTGAAATTA
The DNA here is from genome assembly GCA_034096865.1 of Theodoxus fluviatilis. Classification (NCBI taxonomy): domain Eukaryota; kingdom Metazoa; phylum Mollusca; class Gastropoda; order Cycloneritida; family Neritidae; genus Theodoxus; species Theodoxus fluviatilis. The sequence goes on from JAWQFJ010033960.1 coordinate 44,276, forward strand.
TTATGTGAACTACAGAAAAGTAACTTGAAAGTATTTTTGTGTTGATGGTTTCAGATAAAAACCTAAAACGAGCCTTTTTAAAAATTACAACTTGGAAAAGTTTATATGTATGAATGAGATTATGACAAGCATAACGCAGTCTCCAACATATTGTCTTTGCTATAAATGAAAATTTCGACATATTAAAAAATTAACAAAAGTTGAAGTAATATGGCTTTGAAATGATTACTTTTCTCCCCTTGAATATAATGTAAAGGCTGCATGCACATGTGCTGTGACATTGCCACCATGTTGATATCTGTATTTTTTGTCACACTTATGTCCACTGAGGTTCAGTGGTGACCATGAGGGAAGCCCCCATAAGAAGCCATTTATTTGTTGCTTGCAGGCAGAGGCCCCCCAGTCAGATAAGGCTGCAGTCCCTGATCCTGAACGGGAAGCATCGGGACCTTTCCTGGGTGTCATGGCCAACCCTGAGGTGCTGGCTGTCGCTGCCTCAGAGGTGAGGACTGTTTTTCTGCTGAAGAATTGAGTTATTTTCTTGATTCTCGGTTGGATTACTGTGAAATGTGTGTCCAAGTGATTAGTATCTCTCTGCTAGCCGCTTGTGACTTATTTCCCTCGGGAGTGTGTTCCAAAGAGATGGCTTTTCTTCAGCCTCACCTGAGTGCCTGTGCTATTCACACCTGTTAGTGATCACCACACTGTGGCAGTCTGTTCCATATTAAGCGCCTGGGTCAAGCTGTGCTTTGTGCCTGATGTTGACCAATATTGACCCCCATCTTGTTGATTTCTGTGAGGGCAACGTCATTTCATCCGTTGTCCTCAACACGACTTTCATCCCAAGTCGACCTCTGTAGGAGTAGGTCAATTTTGCTGTTGACCGCAGGGAGAATGACTCATTGTTGACCTCTGGCTCCAGTGAAGTGAAACAATCGCTCAACCACCTGTCACTTTCAGCTTGCGATTATGTCTTTTGATGCTGTGAAGATCCTAGAGTCGCATCTTCAGGCAAAAATGATGAACTTACATTGCCTGTCCTCACCCATGAGTAAACTATTTTCTTGTGAGAGCAGTAATGAAACGCTATAGATTGAGTAACTCCAGTTTGCAGCCACGAACCAGAGTTGGGTTGGAATCCTTCCCAGGGAGTGGAGATGGTTCAGATACCTGACTGTGTGCATCGTATCTGTATGTCATTATGTTTGTTGTCATGTGATACCAAAGGGTTGATCAAGTGGCCAAATAATCACGGGGTAAAGTGTTATGCAGTTTGAGCTCTACATGTGGTCATGAATTGTTATATGAATTCCATACCTTTGGCTTTGACCTCATTAAAGTGTAAGATGGATCACTCTGTTGCATCAGTTGATCGTTTAAGAATAATTGGTAACTTGACCAGAATGCCATGAGGTATAAGCACGTCGTTTCTGCAACCGAAGTTGAATGGAATGCGGCAATGATATTCAAGCACCTTCACTTTTACTGAGCAGAACGGGGTATTTTATGTCAACATCTGTAGGGACATGGCTGATTCTCTGTTTGACCTTAGTGAACTTTCAGCAGACTGTTGACCTCACGACCCAGGGGCCGACCTTGGCAGACCCAGGGCAAATATCTGTGTTGACTGTTTACTCAGTAGATGTGGAGCTTATTTTTCTGTTGCCCTGAATGGAATTGAGGTCTCCTTGGTCACCCTTTGCACATAGTATTCTGCTGAGTCTAAAGAACAACTTTGGGTGTTCAAGTAGGCTTTTCTGTAATGTCCCAAACACATAAGAAGAGTTATGGTAGAGATGTCAGAGTTAATTTGATGGATTAAGTGGCATGTTTTTAACAGGAAAGCAATATGCTGTTAATCTGCTTATTTGAGGAGGCCTCTTACCATACATGTGAAGAACGACAGTTTATCAAATCGTTCATAGAGCTGTACAGTATTTGTGCTTACTACAGTCTCTGCATTACTCTTTGAAAAGTTTTGAAACACGGATGGTAATTGATACACGCAATCTCTACAAGATTATGATAAGTACTGTGCAACAAATTTGGATCATCCTTCAGTGAGTCTATGAGAAAGCTTGGTACATCCCAAATACATATTGAAAATAACAATGCAAATGGTTTTGAAAACAAGATCTTTTCATTATTGTCAGTTGTGGTTCTAATTACATTTTTTCTTGTCAAATTACAGTCACACCAGCATGCGTTTTTGACATGTGATCATTATATCTACTATCCCTTGCACAGTTTAACATATGATCAGGGTCAAGCTAGCCCTCATGCTATGAACATCTACATGTGCATCTTTTGTCATCATGTAATGGAGGTTTGTACATTTTAATGTGTTGCAAGTTTTCCAGCAGCCAGCTATACATGTGAACTCCTTGTAAGTGATCTATGCTTGATGTCGATCAATCCCTGTGTTATTCTTCTCTTCAAGGCCATGCGTGGCAGGTTGGGGAGACGAGGCAGCCATTCTGAAAGTGCCTGCACCTCAGACAGTCTGGACAGCTTCAGGGATGAGACCATTCAGTGGAAGAAAGGCAACGTGCTGGGCAAAGGCGCCTTTGGCACCGTGAGTTCTTTTTACTTTTCAGTCTCCTTTCTTGGTTTGTTTGGTGTTCTGGCCTTGGTCAGAGGCATGACGATGTTTACTTTGAGGACTCTCTGTTTTATGATGAAATTTTGTCCTTGGAATTTCATGTAGCCAAACTTTTATTCTTTGGTTGGCAGAAATTGAACGTTTCGAGTAAATGTAGGAGGGACACTGATGCACTGAGCAATCAGTGGTGAGAAACAGAGACTAAGAGAGCAAACTAAATGTATGAAATGACGTGGAAAAGATTTCAGAACGTCGGCTGACTCATTTTGCATGCTTCATGCAGAGTACGACGACGACGACAACGACGACCTCGACAACGACGACGATGATGATGGCCATGGTGCTTGTTGTGTTGATGATGACCAATGAATATGATGATGAAGCTGATGGTGGTGGTGGAGTGGCAGCAGTTTGATTAATCTGTCTTCATAACTTTAGCATTCTGTTTTCCCGACACATTATAAGGTAAAGCTCTGCTCACTTTTGTAATCAAGCTGTTTGTTGCAATACCTCATGGTTTGCTTTGCAGGTCTGGTGTGGTCTGACCAATGAGGGCGAGCTGATTGCTGTCAAGCAGATAGAGCTAAACACCACGGATAGAGAGAAGGCAGAGCGGGAGTATGAGAAAGTGCAGGAGGAAGTGGAGTTGCTGAAGACGCTGAACCACAAGAACATTGTTGGGTACGATTTTTAAAAACATGTCTCTGTTGATTTATGCATGGCTCTCCATCGACATGTCTTCTATGCCGAAGAATAATGAAAATGTTCATGAATATATACTATTTTCATATTACTAAGATGCTAGCTCCATACTAATGGCAGAGTTTTGTTATAACTGTTTTGCTTCTGTGTAGTGCTTTATTCCAGTGAGCAGTGTTGGGTTTGTTTGTTTGCCTGTTTGTTTACTTCAGTTTATTGTTTGTTTTCATCTTGTTTATTTGTTTGTTTTAAATTCAAAATTGCCTTTGTAGGATATTTAATTTTTCCACATAAAATAATCCTCTATTTTCATACCCTCACATACAATTTGTCTCACTGGCTGCAGGTACCTAGGCACCAGTCTTGAGGACAGCATTGTCAGCATCTTCATGCAGTTTGTGCCTGGTGGTTCCATTGCCAGCATCCTGGCAAGGTTTGGGTCTCTGGAGGAGACAGTCTTCATGCGGTATACACGCCAGATCCTCCAGGGAGTGGAATACCTCCATGCTAATGATGTTATCCACAGGTAAGGGCATGTGCTTGTTTGTTTGTTTGTTTGTTTGAGATGGGGGGGGGGGGGGGGGCGGGAGATATTAAGTAAAGTGCAAATCAGGGGAAAGGATCTAAGAGTGATACCATCCATGGGTGAGGATAGAGATTGAAATGACTTTCACCATGGGCAGTTCTCCCTTTCCCAGCCATTATGAAAGATTTCAAGGAAAATGTATGTGGATTTAGCAATGCTTCAAATACAAAATATTGCATTTATTTGCTTTATCTATACAATGGGGCAAATCTGCTTGAAATATATTGTACATGTATATTCAAGGGTGATGTTGCTCCTGCCAAAGTTGTTAACTTTCAGTACAATTTTTAGTATCATGACTGCCTGGCATAAGGGACAAATCATCCTCAAAAACGATTTCCTAACCATTATAACTAAACGACCCTATCATCTCCCCTTATAGGACAATTGAATTGCCAGTGTGAGGAAGAAAAGAGAAGTCAAGGAGGCAGCTGAGAGACTGGGTGTAATAGTATTGTCTTGTCCACTCTCCAGTGCCATACTTACTGCAGAAGCTGACCATCGTTATTTTCCCTATCTGTTTGTCGATTAGCATAGACTATTTTGGTCGTCTTGTCAGCCATCTCTAATTTTGCATGGGGGTTTCCCCCCCCCCCCTCCCCCCACCCCACCCCCCACACAAATTGGACTGTTTGTATTTAATTTTGAATTAGAGAACCAGCTGATTAGTTGTTGCAACTATGTTCTTTCCTATAATTTGTTATGAAGTATTCAGACAGTGATTTAGGTGAAAAGGAGTGAAGGGGTCGTTCAGGTGGATGGATGAGGTATTCTCAGAACATGGCTTACAAAAGTTTTCAAGTTGGAACATAAAAAAAGTTCTTCAGCTTATCTTTCTAATAGCTGTTTTAAAAAAAATCTTAATTCACACAACCACATACACGTTGGTACTGGTTATCTACTACTACAGTCATGAACATGATTTCACAGGATTAATTCTGTGTTGACATCGTCACTAATCTCGTTTCTCTTGGCTGTGTTTACAGGGACATCAAGGGAGGAAATGTCATGCTTATGCCAAACGGAATCATCAAACTGATAGACTTTGGCTGTGCCAAGCGACTGTGCTTTAACCTCAGCCTGAACCAGATGCAAATTCTCAAGTCCATGAAGGGGACGCCCTACTGGATGGCCCCTGAGGTTGTCAGTGAGACTGGCCACGGCAAAAAGTCAGACATTTGGTAAGCCAGATGTCTCTTGTCTTGTTCATTTCTGTGTTATTCTTAATATATAAATGGCATTGAAAAAAATACTATTAACTAGAAAGCACTCTGAGGGTGTGAACCTCCTCCAAGGAACCCTAAGCTACTCTTCCATGACCTGTATGATTAATTCAGGCAGGATTTTCTGCTAGCCAGGTCTGATGCTATGAAGTTTAATTCATTTTAGGTGCAAAAAGCAATTTTTGAGTGCCAAAGCATACAACAATGTCATCAGTAATTTGATGTAATCAACTTCATTATTAGTAATACAATTGCTCTTTTTGTTCACCATTTAAAACAAGATAACATAACCTCGAGAATTTAAAGGATTGTTCCTTGGGTAAAATACTGACCTTTCACCAAATTCCATCAGGATCTGTTTTGAACCTTTTGAGCTATTTTGCTAAATATGTTGTGAGATTTGAAGTGATGATTTGTTATGGCTGTCTTGCAGGAGTGTTGGATGTACTGTCTTTGAGATGGCAACTCGGAAACCTCCATGGTATGTTGTCATGCATGCCAAATGCAGCATCTATTGCTCCTGTTCTTACCAAAGCCTTGAAGACTCTTGCCGTTATATATTTTATATGACTATTCAGATGTGGATTACTACTTCACTCCTCATATGGTAACATTTATCTCGTGATTTAATATGTTACAAGTGATGCTAAATGGTACCTTGTCCAATGTTCCCAGACATCAGGTTATATTTGCAAGGCTTTTTTCTTTGACTCGGAAATTGATTTCTTCTACAGGGCAGACATGAATCCCATGGCAGCCATTTTCGCCATTGGCTCTGACCGCCCTGTTCCACAGCTGCCTGAGCGATTCTCAGCCCAAGCCAGGGATTTTGTCAACTGTTGCCTGACCAGGTGAGTATTCTTTTTGTCTTTTCTATTCGTTTTATGATTCATTAAAGTACATGGACTAAGTCATTTATTGTTGTTACCTGCACAGAATAAGAGTTCTGTTGGAAATAAACGTCCCCTTCTAGTTTGTGCTTAGCAGCATCCTTGTCAGATCCTTTGTTGATCAAATTGCATGATACTGATTTTTGCTTTGCCTCTCCCTGTCCAGGAGTAAACCGCACGTGCTCGTAATGTCGAGTGTGTAACGTAACCTTGCTCCCAAATGCAATACGCATGGATGGAGAATGTGTTTTTGATTGCTTTTGTACAGACACATGTGGGTTCTTTGTGTCATACACATATATGTATATGTGTCCAGTGTTGCTGAAATATTATATGACTGCACATCTGATGCATGTTCACGTGATCGAAATGATTCTGTACGACTGGGAAAGTGCCAAAAGTGAACGAAGTCTTGTCTCATTGCAGGGACCAGAACAAGAGACCCTCTGCAACAGAGATCCTGTTCCACCCGTTTGTGTGCCGAGCATCCAAGCGTGGCACATTTTCCTCCACAGAATGAACCCGACTCCAAAAATTTCCCATTTTCTAGAGGTCTGTCCCGAGAGAAGTGTGTTCTAAAGAAGGGCAAAATACACAAGGGGCATTGCCTAAAAGAAATATCATTCTATAACACTCTGTGCTGATGTGGAGCTGGTGAACATGAGGACTTGGGGTAAAATGATTTCTTAGAAGACCATGCCTGAAGAAATGTTACATTCCACAGAGGACTGTGATGCAAGTTGCTTCTGCAGAGATCAATGCTGATATGGAATTGTTTTTGCTGTAAGAGTTCTGTATTTGTGTGAATTTAGATCTCACATATGTCCATGCTGGTGCAGATGTAGATTCCATAGGGATCTCGAGTAATCTGAATTTTCACCAGAGCTCTGTAGTAAAGTGAGACTTAGCTGATGACAAGTCACTGCACAAAAGACTGTGCTGAAAGTGTTGACATCAGTGAGAACATGTTGGCAATGGATGACATGGAGTGAAGTGACTCAATTTGTGTAACCAAAAGCAAGTAACTGTTTTTTTCTTTTCTGGATGAGACTGAACAGGTGGGTGCTGTATGTTGCCGGGAATTATTGTATTGAAAGGTTAATGTCAAAACGAGTAGGTACCATTCTCAAGTTCATTCCAGAACACTGATAATACAGACAGGCTGTGCTTGAAAAAGCTAACTGGTTGCCAATGGTATGCATTTATATAGAACTGTCTCAGTCAACTCAAGTTATTGAGCTTGTATTGTGCTCATTGCAGATGAAGGGTATGTCAATTTGTTCATATTTATTGAGTCAGTGGTATATGCACTGCATCTAAGCAATTGTTACTTGAAATCATGTCTGCTGCTGAGATCTAGCTTGGATTGAAAATTGGAATGATCAGTGGCGTATCCTTGGGGTTTTACCTATGGGAAGTTTGTGATCCCTTACTGAGAAGACACTATATACTTTACGTGTGTCTGTCTTTGCCTCTGTGAGGGAGATGCTGTACATATGACACTGCACAATCTACCACCAACATCCACAGGCACTGAATCAAATGTTGAAACATCTTGTTAGACTCTGGTACTTACATGTACCTGTGCTTTGTCTGGTCGTGTACAGTGTAAATACTCTGGTGCATATAACGTATACGTCCATCATAGATCTCATGAGGGTGGCTGAACGTACTGAAGAGATGATGGTGGTATCTTCTAAAAGAAATTGAGTCCTTGTGGGAGTGTGACCATCTAATTGACATGTATGATAATACACAATGGTTAACTGGTCACCCAGTGTATGAGGAAATGTGTGAAAACAGTGGCCTCTCACTTCAAAGGCATAAAAGCAGTCTTCTTAAGATCTCATGGAGTTTGTGTGAAGCTCATTCATCTAAGAGCTGGGATGTCACTAGGGTTGGGTAATCTGTTGGAGTGTTTTTCATGACTCTTCCAGTAGCCAACATGAGAACTGGCCAGAGTTTCTCTTCCAGCGTGGAATCAAGGTTGCCTCTTGGAGCAGGAGACCCTTTGCACTCTATGTCATGACTGGACTAGGGTCTGCCTGAACAAACCTGACCCTAGTTGAGGACCAAAAATGTTTTTTATGCCCCCTCCATGGATTTTGTTCTTGTGTTAGGAACAACCCTTGGCATGCATCCCTTGAGGTCATGCCCGATTTTTGTCTGCCAGGTGGATGAGATTGTTAGTAAACAAAAATGTAACACTCAAACAATGGAGGGTGTTGCTTGTGGACTTTGTGTAATCACCTACCTGCCACTATGCTGTGAGAAAGTACAGACAGTGGGAGTTTCTGATGCAGGAGATTCCTATAAACAAACGCCAAAAATGCTGCTGTCAATGTGGTTATGGGAAATGGTGGTGGCTGGAGGTGGGAGTTGAGGTGAGGTGGAGTGTGGATTTGGTGGTGAGCTTGGCACATATATAAGGGCATTTATGTGTAACATTTTAGAGAGTTATTGTGGTCATGCAACAAAATTCCCAAAATGCAATATTTGGGGGGGGGGGGGGGGGGGGGGGTTGGGGGTGGTTTGTGTGTGTGTGTGTGTGTGGGGAAGATGGGGTAGGTTTTTCATGATTCAGTGGTGGTATACTAATCAAGTGTTATCATAGACATTCAGATGCACATATCCTCTTTTTGTGAAATATATGACAACTTAATCATAGTTCTTGTATCAGATGTAGCTAGCCTTTCATTATGTATATTAAAACAATATGTAACTCACTATCAATGTAGAGGGATGTTTTGAAGATACTAGCTGAGAATGTGTATGGTTTTGTAATATGCACAGTTTTATTGCATGTTGCACTATTAAGTAGACTCATACTGTTTGCATATTTTAATTTTTATGATGTTTCATAATGTGTTATTCTTGCATATTTTGTGTTTTCTTTCCAATGAATTATTCAATCTACACACTATGTGATTTGTTGGTGATAAATGGCACAAATTTTTCTTATAATCTGTGATAAGACCTGTACTGTATGTGTGACAATTTGCCTCATTAGGTTTTCCTCCTCAAGATGAATTGTCAAAACACTGAACTGAGAAGATAATTTGAAAATGAGATTTCCTTAATTGAAATGCATTCAAAGAAACCTCTTTTAATGCATTATTTTCCAATGACTCCTTTTGAATATTTTACTTTTTAATGTTATTATTTTTTTAGCACATGTATTACATTATAAGTGTCAAAAACAAGGGATGAGAGGAGAGGGTAAACAGAGAGAGAGAGAGAGAGAGAGAGAGAGAGAGAAAGAGAGAGAGAAAGAGAGAGAGAGAGTGAGAGAAAGAGAGAGAGAGAGAGAGAGAGAGAGGGAGGGTAAAGAGAGAGAGAGAGAGAGAGGGGGGGTAGAGAGAGAGAGAGAAAGAGAGAGAGAGAGAGAGAAAGAGAGAGAGAGAGAGAGAGAGAGAGAGAGAGCGAGCGAGCGAGAGAGAGAGAGAGAGAGAGAGAGAGAGAGAGAGAGAGAGAACCATGTTTTGCTGATATGAAGCATTATAAGTCAGTATTCACAATGCCAAAAATTAAGCAAGTTTCAGTCTACCACATGATACAACTAATATTTACTCCTCCGCTAACGTCAATTTATATGTTATACTAAAGAATGGTGTTAGTCGTTGAAGGTTGTTATAACTGAAACTGTGTATTTATTTTTCTGGCTAATTATCGATATCAGTTTCACACCATTAATAAAAACCGCTGGCGCTGAACCTCCAGGTTTTGGCATTAAAAACCCCCCAATACAGCTGCGAGGGCCTTCAGTAAACCTGGAGGGATAAAAAATCGAATACAGGACGTTTCGTACCCTAGTCGTTGTGCACCTCATTTAGTCGATTCGTACCTTTTCTACTCTAACCCTAACTCTAACCCTAACCCTAACTCTAACCTGTTAGGGTACGAAACGACTAGGTACAAAAACGACCCGCATCG